>CAAKMY010039866.1:0-10046 GCA_901111285.1 Corrigiola litoralis
TGTCAACTCAATAACTTAGACATAGGTATAATTGGAATATGAGATGACCATGTATTTCGTTTTTAAGGAAACTTGCTTTCGTTGTCATGATTATAAGACATTTTGGTGTTAATGATATAATTTTATTATGGAAATAATCTAGCAATTAGGAAGAAGACAACTAAATAAATCATGTACCTTAATTTTTTGCATTTTGAAATATTGACAATCTTTAGAGGACGGAGGGAGTACAACACAACTCAGAAGATTACCTATCACATAAGTTGGTTTCCCTCCACCTTACAGAATATTGGAGTCATCAGAGTAAAATGAAAACCCCGCACACCCTTCTGCTGACAATTACATGGCAAACATTTGCCTAAAATGATGACTTCAAAAGGTCAAGGCATTTCTAGGTTAAAATTATAATGCATGCCTAAAATACAAAAAAGGTAGAAGACCTTGATGATGTTCAGATGACTGTCAAGAAGTCTTGCTGATCCAAAGAAAACCTTGCTTCTTCATTCTTCCAGTAATGTGAAGAACATCAAAGTATCATTCAAAAGGACACTTAAGGATCCAATGGGTCCATACTTATTATGTAAAATAACAAGACATTCTCACTATGTGCATCCCAAAGGAAGCATCTTGGGTGGTGAGGAGGAGTTTTGACTGTAGAGATCAGATTCTAGGCTTAGCTGGCTGCAGACATCTGAACCAGAAGTCCCGTAGAGATCTCTATTTCATAGACCATTTGCAACTCCAATCACCAAGAAACAAAATTCATTCTTGGTCTTTAGATTCAAGAATGTAACAATATTGTGATAAACTCCTGACGCCAAGCACCCATATTAATCCACAATTGGTTATGTGTCAGGTGACCTCGTCTGGGTCTATGGCATAGATACAAGCTATAAAATTTTGTAAGGGATTGAGGTGTATGGAAACGCCATTGGAGGACCGTGAGTCTTGAGTTCAACGAGACAAAGAGATACCAGCCACAAACGCAGCTCTAAGGAACTTAATCACCAAGTTTTGGTCGTGGAACTAGAATTTAAAGAGCCTTGCCTAAAAAATCATTAGGAAAAGCAAAGATGGTCTTGTTTTATAAAGAAATCACCAACAAGAACAGGCAGGGGGTTTTTCGTTCCTGGCACAAAACTGAACTTTTTTGAACAAACGCCTATTAAAGAGGCTAGGAAACCTGATAACTGAAATTTCCTGAATGATAAATATGACATCTAATAATCCTAGGGAGTAAAAGAGAGCCCCTTTATTCTGACAATCTAACATAACTGCTGGAATATCCTAGACAGGATTTCGCATCCTTCACCAACAAGTTAATTAGTTGCTGCAAAAAGCAGAGACACAATGTAGGATCCGTGCTCTTGAAATTTCCTACTCCATAGTAAACAAAGATGTGATTCTGCCACTGACTGAATCCTAAATGCTCATGCATCAAGGATCCTCTGCAATACAGAGTGTATCAGTTGTTGGCTGAATCTGTTTATTGCATTTGGCAGGAACATAATTTGAGGATAATTCCAAATCAGCACACACATCACGAGCAGCTCCTATGCCGCAATCTCTTCAATGCCTAAGGTGTAAAGGCTTTCATGAATAATGTTCTGCAAAATTGGTTTAGTATTCTTTGTGTGCAGGATAGCACATGACGGTTCACTTGCAAAAAAACCCTTCCTAGGAGGTGTGCTTGCTTCCTACACAGATGCTATTGCCCATGCTAATGTTTCTTTGTTCTAATTAATTCCCTCTTGGTCATTGTAGTTCCATGTCGCAGGCAATTTTTTTAATGAAATGTCATCTTTACCCCCCCCCCCCCCCCTCTCCTTCGACCACTAAGTTTAAAAATTATGAGCCAGATCACACCCATCAGAGCTCATTATGGCAAGAGTAAATGAAAAACTACTAAAGGGAAACAAATAATGACAGCATTCAAACAAGCATCACCTACTTGGCAACCAACATCATTATGATGTTCTATAACCTCTTTGTTTCAGAAATATTAAAATTGTACCATAAAGGAATACTACCTTGTCCGACAACCAAATCTAAACTAGCTCAAGCATTTAAATTTCCAGAATACATAGCCCAAAGACAAATGAACAAATACAAAAACAGAGGTCCACAGTCAGCACAGGTGCAAATGACGGCACAAAAATATTTAACATGCCTTTACGTCTGTTTTATTATGAATTTAGGATCAATAAAGAAGGCAAAGCATAGATTACCGCTTTCAAGTTTCCACCCATTGTTTGATAAATCCTGAATCCAACCCAATAAATCTTCCAGAAAATCCTGAAAAAAAATGTCAACAAGGAGAAGCATCACTTAAACAGATTTCCTTGAACTCAGTTAAGCAGGACGAAGCAGCAATGCAAGTAGTCTTTTGTTCTATCTTCTATCTTTTCATACACTCAGCAAGCCACATGATCAACTGTTTTTTTTATAGGGAATCTTTGAGAATATAGTATGACACCCAAACAATCAAAAACAAAAAGGCAAAATCCCTTATGAAAAAGAAGGGCTAGTACAAATCCTCCACCTCTAAAGCTATCGTATGTAACTATATTCATAAAATAAAGAAGACACAAATGTTGCTTAGGATGAAAAACTAAACCCCAACAATAAAGCAGCCTCAAAAACAGATGACTTCAATTCCTCACGAGAATAGTCTTTTCCTTCAAAATCATACAATACCTCTCCTTCCACATGGACCACCAGATTGCCAAAGGAACCATCCTCCAAACATTAGCAAGACAAGACCTCTTCAACCTTCTTTTCCATAATCAACTAAACTAAATTTTAACATTGTATCTTAGGTTCATTCCATGCAAAAATTAAATTAGAAAATAGCCAGACAAATCAAACTTAACTATTAATTATGAGAACACTGAAAAACACTCTCTTGGAAGAAGATCTATTTAGGTTTTAGGTTTTTTTGCTTCTTCACTATACTTTTTAAGAGACTTTTTGCCCTCTCGTTAGAGTGTTTCTCTCTTCAAATTTAATTAATCATTTCCCATCCATCAAATAAAGAAAAGAAATGCTTCCTGATTCCCGCACAGGCGCACAAGGCTTCCACAAGAAGCCATTTCTGTTCCAGACTCGAGTTGCATATAACACAGGGAGGTAATAGATGAAAACTATGCAAGCAATTGGGATAGGCTGGGAGAATAAGCATCAGCACCTGCAGGAACCAAATTAGCATAGGCCTACAACCTCGCAAAATATAACTACACAAACTAGCATGAAATCACGCCTCAATACTCACAAAAAAATTCCCAGAAAATCCTTGGCTACATAGGCCCAAAGGTAAGCAGCTCGGAAGTACAATGCAAAAATAGCAATAGGATAGATTATATAAACAATAAATGACTCATAGAAAACTTAAATTGTCAACAAAATTCAGTGATGGTAACTAAGCTACCAAAGATAGAATAGAATTCTATAAGGTGAAGGTTGGGATGGTCGATTGCTATAAGGTTATTGAAGAGCATGAAAACCTGAAAGAGGGAACACGAGAGACGCAAAAGCAAAATGCTGTCAAGGGATCTTAGAAAAAAAAAAAACAAACGACAAACCATACCTTATTGTCTTTATAAGAAAAAAAAATATTAGAAAGAAAGATAAGCAGTAGAGGACAAGTAATACCTTATTATTTGCTGTTTTCTCAGTCCTCCCGTTGTCCACAAATATAGAAAAACCAATATCTGGAGCACGTCGTCTGATACTCAAATAAGCTTCTATCCCAACCATTACCCGATCGATCTCCTCCGGAACTTGCTGCAAAAGCAGGGGCCACATTTATTTCCAATAATATTGGACTAAATACAGTCTTTACTCTTATCAAACCTGCCATAGACACTCCAATAGGGTTCCTAGCACAAAAAACTATGCATATTTCCATATATGATATGAAGTATAAGGAAACCTTTCCATTATTGTTATAATTATTGTTAGAAAGTACAACCATCATTTCTTTTCTGGTTTTTTTTTTACTTAATGGAAGAAACTAGTCATCAAAACTTAATTTCACACCTTAATGTTCATGAGCTATTACGATTAAGCAGAAAAAAAAATGCAAGTAGTCAGCAACCATAAAAGAACTTAGAATTATCGAGTTACATTGCAAGACAAAAAAGCCTGCCAAATAAAGAGTGTATCACATGCCTTAGGCTGAGAACACAGAACAGTGAAGTAAGGAACTAAGGCTCTATTTGGTTTTAGGGGAAAATGACACTGACGAAAATGGTTTTCATATTTTCCATTGTTTGGTTTGGGCAGGGACAATAGAATGGAAAATTTGGGAGGAAGATCAACTTCCTCATAATATAAAAAACTTCCCCCCTCAATACTTGAAATGCCCCATTTCCCCCTTCCTTCTCTTCTCCCATAGTCCCACCTCCCTTTCTCTCTCCACTCTCCTCCCTCCTTTCTTCTCTTTCCTCTCTCCCCTCTTTATATTCCCCTTGTACAACCAAACAAAGGAGAATACATTATAAACTCAATTCCCTGATGGAAAATGTTTTCCATGGAAGATGATTTTCCAAGAATACTTCCTTCAAACCAAACGGAGCCTAAATGAGAAGTTGCATCAAGACAGCTGAGGCACATTAACAACACAAAAAATGACCTAGAATCAGCATGCTATAACTAGAAGAGGTCATATTAGACAAGTTGCATCAGCATAGCCCAGGCAAATAAATTGACAGAAAATATGCATGGGACATGCTATAAGATGTCAAATTTTGAACTAAACACATGGTAGGATCCAGAAACTTCAATGGAGGAGCAGTTAAACAAGGATGGACAAAACAGAAATCGCATTAACTTATGATAAGATGGGGAAGAGATTTGACAAAGACAAAATGTGAAGGAAAGAAACCACTGGGGCCGTTCGGCAGCAGGGTGTGAACCCAAGGTCTCTTAAATTTCTCGAAGTGGCTTCTCAACAAGGTAGTTTAAATTGGAATATATTAGTCCTAACATTGAGATTAAATAAACGTCAAGAATAACAAAAGAGAGTACACAACTATGATTCCGATAAGTTGGATCGTCTTCTTAGGTATACCAAAAGAGATCAACAAAATGTGCTCATTTCAAATAATATCATTCAACCGGAAGTCTTTAAAGTGTCTCTGCAACACCTCATAAGAAAATGTAGGATCATTGTTTCATTTTAAAGTACTATGTTGGATTCGAATTCAGCTTTCAGTTCTTTATCATTGTGAAAAAGCCCCCATATCAAAACCTCCACTTTCCCAAGCATGACTAGTGTTACAACAGATTAACCAGAATTTCTTTCTTCTAACAAAGCCATTGTTAGTCATCAGTTCATCACTGTCGCTAAAAGCTTATCTCAGTTGATGTAGGTGTAACTTTTACAAAATATGTGCCTTATTAGTAGACTTGCAAGATGCAACTTCCACAACCACATAAACACGCGATTGCCAATGCAACAAAATCCAAGCAAGAACAAACATGAGACCTTAATATACCAACATTTTCAAATGTGATCCCCAAATGTTGCCATCCATTCATTGACTAGCGGAGTAGTGCCATAATCAATTAGCAGGGCACATTTTGACCATCTCTATTTCAATATGACATTACTAACAAGCCATACAGGACTACACAATTGAACATAATATAATCACAAGGGACACCTTTTTGACATCAAACGATACAACATAACAACGTTGGACGAATGTATTCTAAGTGGCTTAGGTTGACCAGCATGCTGGATGAATTGGGTCTGTCAAGGTTCTCAAGTAAAGTTTTTGTAAATGAGATTTGTAGGTCTTAGTGGAAGCACTACTGTGGAATTGTGTTGTATTAGCTATTCACTGAGAGCAGAATTTCCAGTTCATCCCTAAACCATTAGGAGAGGGTAGTTCTTAAAGCGTCTCTTTGAGGCAAGCGCAAGGACGTTTTATTGTGGCTTTATATAGCTGCCCACCATTCCCGATCCCCGCTCCCAACCCAAATCAGTGCATTTATATGTCTTCTATTGTCAAAATATTGTGGCTTATTTTTAATTTAATTGGTCTGATGAAGCACACTCATAATTCATACATTGCTCCAGCACATCAGCCCATTTACTATGGTTCTAACAAGCTGGCGTAAATATTAAGTATACATAGAAAATCAGGAAAGCAATATATTTGGCAAACAGTCAAAACACAAGCTGATGTGACAGAAAAGAGCCCCTAGGAAACCAACATATTTCACATGAACTAATATCCCACGGAAGCCAAGTTTTGCAGAACATTGCATTAGTGGGTTTTCACAAAACAAAGAAAAGTAGAAGAAAATTGTACTGCACCTCCATCAGCTCAGCTCCTCCCCATGGAAGACATGATAGTATACAAATTATGTAATAATCAGCACGTGCTTGCCAAGCAGGGTTCCCTTTTTCCTCGTCAACTGTTGTAGCAGCTGATGATAACAATGTCTCAAAGACAACTACCACTGCAACTGGCTGGAGGACTTTGCTGGACATCTGCAGAGAATAGTAAAGTACGTCAGCTAGATCTCAAACTCACACATGCAAATGACTCAACTTACAAGAACTCCTGATTATAAAGAAAACCCCGTTTTTGAAGCAGAAACTAAAGGAAACCAAGGGACACAAACGTAGATCAATAATAAATCATTAAAATGCATTAACCTACTTGCATATACACATGCCTTAGTAAAGGCCAGCAGAAAAATACAGATATAGACATGCCCTGTGATTTTCATCATTGAACTTCAGAAGAAATGAACACATTTAACATCAAAATTATTAAGCTAAGTCCAACCATAGGCGCTACAGCCGAGGACACTTTAAGATGCATTTCCTAGTATTTAGGAGGGAAGAAGAAACCAAATACAAAAAGGCTAGATAAACTGCAATGGGACTCCTTAAGATGCAGTTCAACAATTTAGGAGGGAAGAAGAAGAAAGAAAGCACAAAAAGGAACGATAGTCTGCAAGAGACTCCCACAGATGCACTCATGCACTTCCCACGATCTCAACATGAAACATTAAAAATCTCCACCAACACTTAGAAAGAGAAAAGATAGCAAGTCACTGAATCTTTCAACAGGAAAGCATAGAAAATGGCTATTGAGGAAATCCTGAAGGAAACAACGTACCAGAACAGTCATGAACCGCAACAAAACACGTATTCTGTCACAATTTTCCGCTTGCAGAGCATCCTGAAAACTCGTTGAGAAGATGAAAAGAAAAAAGTAAGGCAGCAGCAAGCATAAAGTGAACAGAGATAAACATTTATGTAATGACTGCTGGAAAAGTAATTCATCAGCTAAAGAAGACAACATACACTGTTCTGTAATTCTACATGAATGAAATCAAAACAAATGAAAAAAATGGACTGAGTTCCAAAACAGAGTGATGATTATTGCATGTTAGTTCTTAATAACACTAAACACCACACCCTTTGGACCCTTAGCATAGCTACGGCCTTTTGAAGCACCCTGAATAATAAATCCAACCAATAGTTCTTTAATTGAACATAATCCTAGTATAACACGACGCCATCTGAATCAACGGTTGCACACTAATCACCTTTGACATACAAAAGTTTAGTTGTCTGTGAATAGGTGTCCAACTGCTACGTGCCAAAACACACACGCAAAGGTTAAGACCACTGTCCAGTGTCAATACATGCTGCTTAATCTATTTGTATTATACAAGCACAAATTCTAACTTCTTACCTGCAAATTTGCATGAGTTCTCTCTATGACCTTTTTGCCAAAGTCCTCATTCTCCAAATTCATTAGACCCACCTGCAAGGCCAAGAAAGAGACAGAGACTTGTAACAGGTCATACAAAAGGCGGTTCACATATGCCAGTAGATACATAAACAGGTTGCATGGAATCGGGGACGGGGACGGAAAAACGGGTACTGGAACTGTAACTGGGATGGGGAAACAGCAATTTTAGAAAATTAAGGGTATGGGTACCGCAAGACTGATGTTGAAAACAATTAAAGGTTAGTTAGGAAAGTAGACTTTACATTCAATAAAATAACTAAAGCATGTTCCCTGTGAAGTGTGATACTTGCAAAGCATCCAACAAATTTTCCAAATAAAATTAGAAATATGCATGAATTTGACTTTTGTAGCGTTATAAGTCGACAAAAACCAAGTTTCCCAATGTTTCCGTGTTTCCGAGTTTCCAGTACGGGAATGGGGACGGGGACGGGGACGGGGACAGCAGAACCTAGGAGTTTTCGTGCAACCTTAATATAATCATCTCTTGGAATAGAATGGTTCAACACTGATCTATTCATGTGGAGGTCGGACACAGACCTCAAGCATATGAGATAGTGCTGGCCAACATATGGACCCCACTTAACAGCTCATCAGACCACTATAGGTAAAAAAACCTTAAAATTTTGATATACTGATGCAGCAACATGCATACTCTCACATCCTCTATGTTAAAGATGTTTGAAGTAGAAGAAACAACTAAGAACAGAATACGTAGATAATTCAATCACCAATCACCACATATAGTCAAACATCATGGCCTCTTAATACAAAATCTACCAAAGCAACTCAGTGAAAGTGTGGTAATCTCTCTTAGCTGCTATAGCCCATAAAGAACCAAACCACTCAATCCTTCCTACCCCACATAAGCTAGAACATAATATATACAAAAGGAAATATTATCGTCTCCATATAGCCCAAGGCAGCAAACAAATAACCAAAAAAGCACAAATTACAATAGCATTTTACACATTCTTCTTTCTGATATCATATAACATCCCATCAAAGTGCCCCAATAAGGTGGCAGACTGGCAGGGCACACCCATTTCTCAATGTTTGCTCATACGTGCACATTTCTTGCAACATAATATTCGTATTAATCCTCCCTAGTTTCCTATAGACATGCTCCAAAAGAACGTAGATATATAAAAAAAGGGCATGGTACACTAATTAGGCCTAACGAAATGCAGCAAAGGAAACGTGCAAAAGAACACAACAAAGTTTCCATTTACTAAACTTTATTTATACGTTTTTCCAATCAAAACACGCGGCTTACTAGCATCAATGAAAACCAGAAGAAAAGAGAGTTCCAAATGTTCTCTTTCAACAGAGTTGTCCATCAATGACCAAGATCATGCATCTCAACCAATATATTATTAGCTTCTAGTTCATCGACGACCAAGCTGGTCAAGCCATCAATGGAGATCCAGCCTTTTATCACATAACTTCCTCTATAATTAGAAAACACCGCCCAATTTTATAATCGAGGAAGGTATTCATCAAGAATATGAAAGTACAAGGCATGAGAAGCAGCTGAGAACCATATACACAAGTGAATGGATTCGACATACCAATGTCCCATATAATGGAGCCTTGTGAGGCAATTGCTCGGCACATTGTAGAAGGAACTGCAACATTCGAGAAGACATGCCAATAATCAATACACACAATTCCAACTGTTATAATAATTGTGTGGAAAATTGGGAATGAGATAAGCAGACCTCCAGAACATCGTCACCGGACTGGTCCAACTCGCGCCAAAGAACGCCAAAGCAAGTGTCCTGCAAATAATAAGGAAACACATAATTATGGAATAAAAATTAAGCGGAAAAGAAAAGAAAAGCGAGGGTTTAAGCTAGGGTTTAGGGGAGGGGGACTAACAATGTGGTCTTTGAGCTCGAGAGCACCGCCGTACTCGGGGCACTTCTCGCCGATGCGGAGGATAAGGGTTTTCCAACTTGCCATTGTTGGAGGAGAGAGGGACAGGGAGAGGAGGAGGAGGAGGAGTGAAATAGGTGGAAGAATGAACGGGAGCGGGAAGGTATTACTTATTAGGCCGCGCGACTGCAGTCCAGCAATAGGACCATACTTCACTCGCTCCCACTCATTTTGGTTCAATGTCTATTTTGACCACTAATAACTCAAAAAATATTACTCCTATAAAAATTTAATTGATGTATAGTTATTTTAATTTAAAATTTTAATATAATTAATTATTGATGGTCAATATAGCATCTGAATATTAAAGTTTATCATTTGACTATTGGT
>CAAKMY010039869.1:0-14431 GCA_901111285.1 Corrigiola litoralis
CACTATTTGAGATTGTACTTTGACCATTAATACCTCAAAATGTATAACTCATAAAATTATAAAAGTAAAATCATATAAGTGTAATCTTCAATACAAATCTAACCATTATAATTTTATATTTTTTTACGAATTTTATAACACATATTATTGATAGTCAAAATACGCCTTGACAAGTGTGAAAAAACAAGTGAGGAGAATTGACTAGAACAGAGAGAGTAACTTAGTATGTGTTTGGCCTAGCTTTTGGATGAGTTTTTTAACCCAAAAGTTGTAAGCTTGGCCAAACACCCTGTTTTTCAGAAACCCAAAATTGTTTTTAAAAAACTCCAAAAACAGTTTTTGACATCCAAAAGCAGAAGCACCAAATTGCTGCTTCTATTTTTGTTTCTCCCAAAAGCCATTCTCCAATTGAGGAAAATCTTTTTTATTTGTTCCATGTCCCATAAATAAAATATTTCATTCTCCAAATGAGGAAACTTTATGAATTTGTTTTAAGATTATTGTTTAGATATACTTTGGCCAAACACTTTTAAATTATATAAATACTTCTACATTAAATTAGGCCAAACTCGAAAAGTTTTTTCTAAAAGCAATTTTTAGAAAAACTATTTTTGAGAAACAAAAACGGTTTTATAAAAATTAGGCCAAACAGACGCTTAGTAAAAGAACCTAGCTAGCTGCAAACTAGGTAATGATATTTATGACTAAAAGTGATCAATTACTGAAAAAAATGTTGATAAAAGTGACTATTTAATTAAGGAAAAATTGACAAAAATAATCCAACCTTTGGATGGCCTTACAAAAATAATCCGACCTTCAAAAATCAACAAAAATAACCCAACTTTTACGGTTCACTCACAAAAATACACCCGATGATTTTTAACCTGTAATCTACGGTTAATTATGATGACGTGGCCTAATTAGTAAAAAATTTATTACATACACCTTAGAACATATATTTTCAAGTATATTTGTGTGTACCTTTATATATATTTTTTGACAAAATACATATTAAAAATACATAGTAAATACTCTCATATGTAACTAATAATTTGTCATCTCAATCGGGATTTGAGACCGGACAATTTTGATGAGCTCTAATATATTTTCTACTTAGAAAACACAACACACAGTTACACAGACTAGAAACAGTCTGTGGGCGGCCCCAGTAAATTCCCTCCGTAATTCCGTTGACTAGTCAAACTCAACCAACCCCAAATCTACCCACTCATTGAGTCATTTCACCTCATACACACCAATAAACCCCTCTCATTTCGTTAAATCATTTTTCATTACAATCAAATAAAACAACGTTACACCCAAATTAACCAACAACGTTACATAACATTCCAACATTACATAACCCAACCAAATTAAAACCCCATCTCATTTCATTTAATTTGATACCAAATTATACAAAAATGGCGAAAGTAAGGCAGAGTAGGAAGAGGACATCAACGGTGACACTGGTGCTGTCAATGCTGTTAATGCTGACAGTGGTGTTGCTTCTTCTTCTCGCTCTCGGCATTCTGTCTCTCCCTGTCTCCTCGGATGTCGACACGCGGCGTGATCTCGGGGCCTTTGCTGGGAGGAAGGTTCTGGAAAGGGGGACCGGGTTGGGCCCGCGGAGTGATCAGTGGGTTGAGATTTTGGGGTGGAACCCACGTGCTTTTCTTTACCATAATTTCTTGGTTAGTCTTTTTTTTTTTTTTGGTTTTAGTTATTTTGTTGGTGTTGATTTGTTGGGTTTGGTTGTAGTAATGTTGGGTTTAAGTAGGATTGTTAGTTTTGTTATGGGTTGAGAGGCGCAAGGTTGGCCTAATGGTTGGGAATGATCGCCGCTGTCCCCATTATAAAAAGTCTGTATGAGACATCCCATTATAATTTCTTGGTTAGTCATCATTTTTTGGTTTTAGTGATTTTGTTGGTTTTAGTTGGTGTTGATTTGTTGGGCTTAAGTAGGATTGTTAGTTTTGTTATGGGTTGAATGGCGCAAGGTTGGCCTGATGGTTGGGAGTGATCGCGGTCTCATTTCCTTGTATTCCATTCATTCCTTATGGCAATATATATGGGACCGCATAATTTTAAGTTAAAAATTAGATAGTGGTAAAGTGGTCACTTTTTGGCGGTGTTAATTTGTTGGTTTTGTTTGTACTAATGTTGAGCTTAAGTAGGATTGTTGGTTTTGGTATGGGTTGAAAGAAGCAAGGTTGGCCTGATGGTTGGGAGTGATCGCGGGGTTGAATCCTTGTATATTGCTTTACCCTATGGCAATATAAAATGCCGTGTAATTTTAAGTTAAAATTAGATGGTGGTAAAGTGGTCACATTTTGGCGGTGTTAATATGTTGGTTTTCTTTATACCAATGTTGAGCTAAAGTAGGATTATTAACTCTATTATGTGTCGAGAGGAGCAGGGTTGGTCCGATGGTTTGGAGAGATCGCGGTTTCATTTCCTTGTATTCCGGTTTACCCTATGGCAATACAGGACATCTTGCATGAGACCGCCTAATTTAAGTTAAATAGTAAACGGGTTTGAAAGTGGTTACTTTTTGGGTTAAAATTGTTACTCCGTACTTTATTAGTGTTAATGAAAAGTGATCAATTTTACTCGATACTTTTCGTTAATAATTTGTGATAGCAATGTTGCTGTTCCAAACAGTACAAAGTAATGGAAAAAAGGAAAATTAGTATAGTGTGTGTTGTAGGTGGTACTGATCTAGTTGGTACATTTTATGGGTTATACTTGATTTGGTTGCATGATCTATTGTATGAGAATTGGGACAATGCCTTTTGTTTTGAAGAAGTAGTTGAATGTGCTTAATATTTTGGACTGCGATTGTAGCCTTGGGATTTATTGTTTAGGATTAGGTGTTTTGGGAAGTTGTAGATATTTGATTAGGATGGGTGAATGGATAGAGAATTGCGAGGGGTGAGAGGGAGAGGAAGAGATAAATGTGACATTAGTTGAGGATTTGTCTTGCAAACCAAGGCATGAGTGGTGTGCATATTAGTTGCTATTACATCTTATTGGCCATAATTCTTAGTCTTTTCAAAAGGCATTAAAGATTGGACAAAAACGACATATTTTCCGCCCTAGGATAATTGAAGTTTTCTCCTTTTTTGTTGGGCAAGTAGTGTTTGAAGATTTAAGAGGTACTTTCTGAGATGGAAAACTTTTGGAGCAAGAGAACAGAATTTCGGAGTTGTTGTTAGGGTTTCAATGTCTAATAATTGCCTAGAAAGGAGAATTTAGAGCGTTAAGGAGGTGTATGGGTAAATTTTGTGGTAAATTGCCCAAAAGAATCACCTTGGAAACAAAACAATATTATGTGCAAGTGTGGCACTCTGGTGGGCCCAGATTGGAGCCTTTGTAGACTCAGCTCTTGTTTCGCTTATAAGTCTCCATGATGACGTCTGCCTTGTGTATAGTATATCGTTGAAGAGTTAAGTAAGACTACTTATAAATGAAACTTTTTTAATTATTTTTTGACAACTCTGGAAAGATAAACGACTCCGAAGAGTGGAAGCATGTCATGTATTGGTAGGGGTTTGTAAAATGACTTGTGGTATGCATATATTGTGGCTGATAATGTTCGTTAAGCACTTGTACTTCCTTATGACTATTCATTTTATGGTATTTTTAAGAGAATTTTTGGAAACTTAACTGAAGTTTTGAAAAATTCTTAATAACTCGCTTTTTGTCTCTTAATAACAAATAGTAGTATATAAGAACTATTGGAAACATTTAGAATTTGTAGAAACCTTAAAACTTTTTAAAAACTCTCAAAAACTTGCGCTATGTCGTTATCTGGCCAACCAGCTTCGAAGCAGAGTTGAACAAGGCCAACATCACCATTTTCCAACTTGGGCCTAATCCCAAACATGTAACAATCTCATTACATTTTCAAAATATGGTTCAATCTTGCACTTACTAGATTCGCCTCAAGTTGAAATGAGCAAAATTGGTGCTTTTGTTGTTTGCACAAGTTACTAGACATAATTAAGGAAAATCCGCTGCATCATTGTCGGCTATGGACTAGTACTAATCGCCATCTGCATGACACCCTTTCACAAGGGATACTTGCGGATCCGGATCCTTTTCTGAATTCCAGGATTCTACCATGGACCTTTTTCTTCCAGCCAATCGAACATTCTCTCCAGTACAAGGAGAATGTTTTGAACTTCACCGTACCATCATGTTATAACTTCCTCTTGTAAGAGCATACGACAGGAGGGTCAAATAAGGTCTCAAGTGAGGAATCATACTCCAGGAAGAGGCTTTTGTGGTACCACTGATAGTGTTTCAATTACTTCCCCTCCATTCAATTGTCATGAATAGTGCATTCCATATTTACCCTCTCCACTTTTAACCATCAAATCATGAGGAAGGACAATTTGTTGAGGTTTGAATTCTTCCCTGACCTCGTTAAGGATGAAGCCTTTATAATAACAACTTGGGGGAAGCCCTTGTCCATACAGCCACTCTATAGGTTGCTTCATCAGATCACCTTTGCTGGTCGAGGATTTAGACGCCACTGCCTAATTCGTAATTTATATATTCTGTTTAGTTTATACGTGTAATGCAATGTGTCCCTTATTGAAGCTGTAACTTTGCAGCTAGCAATTTAGTTCTGGATACAAGGTGAAGTTGTTGTTCGTTGTGTCTTGTCTCGATGAGGGATATACCATGGCTTCAGGGATGGTTAGCTTGATAAATCAATGCCTTTTGTGCTTGAAACATTAGATTGAACTGAAAAAACACATGCATGTTTGCTGTATCCTAAACTCTCCTTTTCTATTTACTATTGATATCCATTGGTTTTTGGTTGTTTGTGTGTTTGAGCTGTTTTGCTTGATAAGCTATATACGTTGGCCCACTTTTGATTGTAGATTCTATTTCTTACAGTCCAAGGAGGAATGTGAGTACCTTATAGGCCTTGCCAAACCTCACATGACAAAGTCAACTGTTGTTGATAGCAAAACAGGTCGAAGTAAGGATAGCAGGTCTGTTTTTGGGCATTCTTGTTAAAGTTGATTGCAAAGTTTTTAATATTGCATATCTATGCTAGCTCAATGGGGTTGTACTTTTGCTGCTTCAATATGTTATCCTTTCCCTTACAGAATTTCTATTGTGCTTCTCTCAGAAAATACTTACTAGCTGGCATGTGCCTTTATATTTCGTGGGCAGGGTACGTACTAGTTCTGGAACATTTTTGAGAAGAGGTCAAGACAAAATTATCAGGGACATAGAGAAAAGAATAGCTGACTTTACCTTCATTCCTGTAGGTATGTGATGCAGTGAATTACATTTTTGCATTATTTTAGTTGTGGGCTATGATATTGCACTGCTTGTATGTACTACTATTTATGACTTATGTGGTTTTTCTTTCCTCTCTGTGATGCTCAATATCAGAACATGGTTCAGTTTTACTTTAGGGTAGTAGAAGAAGCTAAGTTGATTTTCATCCAGAAATCTAGTTGATAGACAGGCTAGGTAAGGGCATGAAAAATACAGGACTTAACTGATTCAACAAAGTTTAGCAGCAACAGCAACCTAAGGAGCTTTCTGGCATGAAATTTGTCTACTGGAGTCTCAGTTTATGTCTTGTCCATTTTAACATTTGACTGTTGAAATCATTTGCAGCCTAATATCTATATTTTAATGGCAAGACATCATGCATAGAGATCAATCCAGACTGATTAGATTGCGATTTTGAAGTGTTTCTTTTCAATATGTACTGTTTGACTTATTTACAAATACGTAACTTCTGCATCTTTATGAACTTGAAAGGCACACTTGTGTTACTTTATTAAAGCACGTTCTCATTAGGATTCATAAGTTGACTCTTTTGACCTCCTTCTCTGTAAATTTGCATGGATGAATTTATAGAGCATGGAGAGGGACTTCAGATTCTCCACTATGAAATAGGTCAAAAGTATGAACCTCACTATGATTACTTCCTTGATGAATTCAACACGAGGAATGGAGGCCAAAGGATTGCAACTGTTCTTATGTACTTGTAAGATTTCTCTTCCAGCAAAACTGATGTAGATAGTATCAGTATCATACCCCTTGCAGTGAGAAGCTTCTGATAAGTTGTATTTCACCAAAGTAGTTATTTGCTTCGTTCCCTCCCTATGTTTCTCTTTTTATATCTTTGTGGCACCCTCATTGCAGATCAGATGTTGAAGAAGGCGGTGAGACTGTTTTCCCAGCTGCACCAGGCAATTTCAGTTCCCAACCAGGGTGGAATGAGCGATCTGAGTGCGCTAAAAAGGGCCTCTCTGTGAAACCAATGATGGGTGATGCCTTACTTTTCTGGAGCATGCGACCGGATGCGACGTTAGATCCTTCTAGTCTGCATGGTTAGTTGATTTGAAGACCTTTTGAACAGATAATAAGGGCTCCACATTTTATATGCTGGACATTTTTAGTAACTTAATGTTTTCTTTTTCTTTTTTTTTTTTTTTGTTGTGTTCTGCTGTCATAATTTTGTGATATGGTTCAATGTTGTTTCAACCGTTTGTCAGAGTTCTGATGGTCTTGGGGATGTGTTCAGGTGGCTGCCCAGTGATTCAAGGTAACAAGTGGTCGTCGACAAAGTGGATGCATGTTGAGGAATACAAGGTTTAAGCCTGTTATTGAGGTGATTTACCTTGCTCCATGATTAACTTTTGAATGCACCTTTTACTCTGCAATTGACTATGTAAGACACTCATTGGAGTTCAGAATTGTGGGAACTAGTGAAAGCTTTTCGCTTAACAGAAGGAAGCACAGAAGGTCATTGGAAATGTAATAATTTGACACAAGCTATAGAATAATAAATAGGTATTCCAAAGCCTTTCCAATTTCATGTGTGAAAATTATGAGGTCTACAACAACTGACAAATATTGGTCACACTTCACAGCTCTATTGACTAATATAAGTTATAGACAAAAACAGGAGTTATCTTAGTTAAAAGGTTTTTCATATGCTCAGCTTTACTCGATTAAACAGAAGAAATTGAATATTGCAATACTTGCTGGAAGTATTTCATTCCTGTCTTCTAAAATGATTCACGTGATTTGGGCTCTTCGTTTCCATTATGTTTTGGTCACTGTAATATTTTCATCATTTGCTTCTGCATCATGAAACGAGCATTTATATCATGTTGTCGCTTGTCAGGTTGAAAGAGAGTAACAGATGTCCGGTTCACATATTGTAAGATATCCAAGGCTGTTTTCCTGAGTGCCAACTTTGCCGTATTTGCTGCTGACTACAGTATTGTTCTAACCATAGTGTCGATTTATCCCGTGTCTCACAAAATTTTAGCGGTTAAGTATATATACTTCTGTTGGTTTATCAGCTTTCTCCTGTTGTGGGGGAAGATGAGCCATTGCTCGGATGTAAAAACTGACATGTATAGAGGGTTATGACGGTAAAGGTTCCCGTAAATCGAGTTCATACTTCATACCCATGTTTTGCAATTGTTGATGGTTTCATCTGTCCTATAAATTTTCTCATGGAGCAAGATGCCTTTGAAGTTATTACCGAGCAAAAAGCTGTTTAATACTGTTCTTTCGATTTAACTTTCACAACTGGACTTCATACTATTCACACATTTACTGCAAGGCAATTTTGAAATGTATCTTAATTATGGAAGAAACATTTTATATAGAGTGCAAACAGTATATAGGCCAATTACTACTGCACAATGACTGAACGATTTCTGACATCAATTTACAATTAGAAAATGGCCAAATTCATGAACAGATCAACAGCTACTCATTTATGACATCATGATTCATGAATACAAACTCATCCACCACGTGTGGAACTTAGTCCTTTCTTGTCTAGATTCTGTCTAAAAAACATAGGGGCTATAACCAGGTGAGCCACCGGGTCCTCAAGACATTTTGAAGACCATAAACAAGTCAAAAATTTCATCAAAAATCATTTAAGCCCAAGGGTTCTTCATCAATCATCCTTGTCCTATGCTTTATTGCCACAATCACTTTCAACAACCACGTAGCTGATACTGCTATTCAGGGTGCCAGCCATACAAAATTAAATAGCTAGTGGCTTAGCCATGTCTACTTTGATGCAATTCAGCGTCCGGCGAGCCAGACAGAAGCACATTGTTGGAGTACAATAAATACAAGCAGTGGTCTTCAGGGATCGACCACTAATTACTGTTGAAACTCTGAGCAACTAAAGCCAGGGGATCGCAAGGGTGGGCAAAACAAGTGCCAACATAGCAACTAATCACCACCTTCCCAATCAGGGAGTAAATTTCAGGGACATGCTTGCAGGAAATGCTCTTTAGTTACACCCACGCCTTTGACCCCTGGGCAAAGAAAAACATATGAATGAACGTAAGTTTGTCGAGGAAATGTTTCCTTTATAGTTCTGGCGACCCTATATCATGTTATTCTAACCTAAGCGTTGTATTCAAAGGCCTACAGAAGAATCCTCAATCTGTGATCAGTTTGTATATTGTATCAGTCCCTCAATCTCATCCTCTGCAGCTCATTTTCCTTTTCTATCACGTAACAAGAACCTAAGAATACTGTAACAGTGACAGATCACATAACCAGCCACTGAAGTTAAGCACCCTTCTATTCTGAGATATGGCGTAGCTGACTCAAAATTCCAGCAAAATCAGTTGGCGGAGGGCACGAGAAGTGCATGTATTCGCCTGTGCATGGGTGCTTAAACCTGCAAACGAGCAGCAAAGTGCTATGAACTTCATAACCAATTATTAAAATTTTAAAGGGGAAGAAAGGGAAGCTAAAAGTAAGTTCTATTTCCTTACCCAAGCACCATAGCATGAAGACAAGGCCTGTCTATGCTAGAAATCAGATCAATGAGCTCAACATGACAGCTGGACGGGGTTCTAAGACGAAGCAGCGACAAGGCCATGTCTTTGGTGCCTCCATATAATTCATCTCCTACTAGTGGAACTCCCAGGTACTTCGCATGAGCTCGGATCTACTTCAAGCAGTAGCCAAAAATAAGTTGACTGATGGGGCATTTTATTTACGAGAATACAAAAGGATATACGAGTTCACAGCACTTCTTTACACAGAACATTACAATGACAGGTCAGTCACATTTCAACATCAAATACACTGCTAGAAGCAATCATAGATGTTCTCCGCATCCACAAGACAAAACAAAAAAGCTACTATAGTTGTTGCCTAACACTTTTAGCCTTAATTTTACCGTCAAATGAAGCAAAATGGAAACACAACACTTCATTTCACTTCAACATACCTGATGCATGCACACACACAAGAAGTTCATAGGATAACAGGCAAATGTAGATGGCCATGTCTTTCTTAACAAAACTTCTGTGAATTTTGATATTTCTTCACTGGCAATAAGCATTCCTAGTTGAACTGTGGGTAGGTCTAAAGTCTAAACTCTCAAGTTCTGATATGGCAAACTATATGCACGCACAGTCTAACTGAGCCTCCTGCAGCTCATCAAGTCTTCTCGCATTTCTATTCTAGTGGATCAGAACACAGGATACCTGATGAGTACGCCCAGTTTCCAGCCTCCATTCAACTACAGCTGCACCACCACTGGCTAGCACTTCAAGCACCTTGTATCTGCAATTACAGGCGTAGAACAAAAAGGGGAAAAGGATCAACCTATTAACTACCTTTAATCACACCAAAATTTGTAAGAAAAGGAACTCAAAGCAGTGCGCATAATACAGCATTAAAACACAAGTTCGTGAAAGATCATGTCACAGAAGCCTTGTATCAATAGCTCTAAGCTTAGCAAGGTTCAGCACATTTCAGCCTTAAGGCAATGGTACAGGAAGGTTGTTGTGCTAAGTCTTGGGTTAACAGATATATGGTCACACCGTAACTAAACAATCTTTCTTACAGAAGATCAAGGGAAGGATCAGGCGGAAAGGGGGGGGGGGGTCGTCATCACATAAACCGAGCAGATATTATTGCCCTTTAAGTAAACTAAATCTTGAAAAAGAGTACTGACTCTTGTAAACACCTAAAATGATACAGTTTGAAATCACCAATATCTATGGACACAACAGAAATGTACAATGATTTTTTTTTATTTAAATATAAAATACAAATACTTTATCGGAAACCAGCAAATGTGTTGGGAAACATGAATCATAGGAGAAAGGGTCTGAGGGATAGAACCTCATATAAGAGGCAGTACCCTTATTTTTTTTGGCAAGCACCCTAGTCCATTCGAATAGCGTCATATAAAACACAACTGCCTCGCAATTTAGCGTTTAAGACAACATACAACACCTGCAATTGATAAATCATTTTCTACATATCTTACCTACATACCAATTCCCATTAACATATAAAACAAGAAAGTTCAAATACTGACTTGTCAATTTTCTTCTGTTTCCAGGAATCATATCATTGAGATACTGTATTTTCGTCCATGGCTGACGCAGATTAAGGTCCAAAACTTTACGTCACTTGAATTTAGCACACACTATAATTGACTCATTTAATCCGGCCATACACATGTTAGCAAAGTTACAACTATGCACCAAAAGAAAACCTTAACTGTCTTTACTAGATCAGTTCTAATTCGGTAAATATACCAAGACCGGCTCTATAAAGAAAGGAAGGGGTAAGAGAAGAAAGAAAATCTTCAACACTTATAATTGCAAAGATAGTTTCTCAACTAATAAAAATATTTATGTCAGACATGTGGAATAACGGCAGAACATTTTCATGCACTGATGGAGGTATAATTTACCTACTAGCAGCATCTCGGGCTGATCCTGAGTGATTATGTCCGGTAGCAGTCATCCGAATTCGGTTACTGGAGTCACGACCAATAGGAGCATCAATACGGCCAGAAGCAGAGGTAGGAACTCCACAAGTGAGACTAATATAAACTCTACCGATTGTACGGGACTTAAACTGCTGTGCCAAATGAGCATGAGAGTGTTCATCCTGCCAATAACGCATGAGCGAATATGATAAGTGCTCACCTACATCATTGACATATATCCAGATGCAGCAAACACGTAACTTCAGAAACTAAGTACAAGTCTGACCTTAGCAACCACCAGTAGTCCGCTGGTGCCTTTGTCTAACCTGTGAACTATTCCAGGGCGGATAGAAGATATTGCCTCTTCAGGAGGAGTTTGAAAAGTAGATTGCCCTTCTGTGCTGAAATCATCCTCCAAAACATCCTCTGTTTCAGAAAGCCAACCAACATCAGCTAAGGCAATATTGGGAAGACTGCAATGGTTCAAAATGGCATTAACAAGGGTGCCACGTGGATTTCCAGGCGCAGGATGGACAACCTGAACATAGTATTGCATATCCACAACATTAATGAACCTAGGGAAAAATGATGATCAATATTCATTACTATATAATTATATAAAGAGTATTGATTGACAAATGAAGAAATCATATGTTAACAGATGAACATTGATTAATAAATCAATTGTTTCCACCGTATACCTCTCAACCACTGTCATACAACACATACATACAGCAACCGCATTAACCTATTACAAGTGATCAGGTAGTTATGTCCTATAAATGTCTGCACAAATATATATCATCACAGAAGTTGAGTTCCAATTATGAGTGTAGCATAAATCTTCGCGTATCATCCAAAAAAATACACCCCTGACAAAATTGAAATGTAACCCCCCAACACCAAATAGACCTTATGGGAAATAGATCTACGAAGATATTGCACACAAAAAAACTAATGTCATACATCCTATGTTACATCAATAATAGCAGGTTAACAACGACCCTCTCTAACATGAATTTGACATGACAATTTGAGAAGATTTGAAAAACATGTCAACTATTCAAAACTCATATATTTAGGAGAAAATAAGCACTTTCTATGAGCCAAAGCCATTCTTGAGAAGCCACATGTTTACATACAGCAATATGAGAGCATAGAAGTCTCAAAGACCAGCTCATATGAAGCAACAAAAAGCTCCACAAAAACATAAAGCACACAACGTTCAACTAAGAGATGCATAATTATCTTGTTGCCTGATATTTCTACTCAATAAATCCTTATTAAGCTACAATGCAGGTATTCAATTTCATATCCTCACCATATGTGCAGGTTTGTTCACAACTAAAACATTCTCATCCTCGTACTTTATATCCAAAGGTATATCCTCCGCTTCAGCCCTCAACGGTTGTAACTTTGCTATAGTGCAGTTTATTTCATCTCCTGCTCTAACAGCATACGAAACCTGCATTGAGCATCATTTACCCAATGGGAATTCAAATCAGGATACAATTAGCATTTGTGATAAATCCAAAATCATAAGAACAGAACTATTAAGTTGTCAACAAATCAACCATTTACATTGGACACACCCTCTCTGAGCTATTGCAAACTTGTAATGCAGGGGTAACATTGCGTACCCAACCCTCTCTTCCCCCGCTTAGGCGAGAGCCTCTTTGTAGGCACCTAGGTAATGATGTTGAATAGTGTCAAGTTATCAACCAGTTATATTGGAAACAACCTCTGTGTGTGCTGTTGCAATGCAGGGGTAAGTCTGTGTATACCCAACTCCCTCATACCCCGCCTACACAAGAGCTTCTCTGTAGGCACTCAGGTAATGAGGCTGAATAGTATCATGTTATCAACCAATCAACCATTTACATTGGAAACAATCTCTCTGTGTTATTGCAATGCAGGGGTAAGATTGCGCAACCCAACCCCCACCCCCACCCCGCTTAGTCGAGAGCCTCATTGTAGTAACTTGGTAGGTCGGTAATGAAGTTATCAACCACTCAATCATGTACGTAAACTACTACAATAAACATCAAGTATTCGTCTTTCTTTACACTTCATATTTCTAGATAATTCAAGTAAACTCCCACATTCCTATAGTATTTTACATTTCACACTACAACAAACTTCACCAACTAAAAAATTTGCATTCCCCACTACCAGGCAATCATACGACAAGAGTACGCAAAACGTCGTAAGCTTAGCAAACTTTGACCACAACACGAGTAGTCTTGTAAGAGACGTTTAAAATTAGACGGGTCTTAAAGTGGTCACTATCTGACTTAAAAGTGCTCATTTTTATTTCAACGTTAATGAAAAGTGACCACAACACAACAAGTCTTGTATAAGACAGTTAAAATTAGACGGGTCTGAAAGTGGTCACTATCTGACTTAAAAGTACTCATTTCTATTTTAGCGTAAAAGAAAAGTGACCACTTTAACTCAATTTACGACCAGGTTGTCTTTTTTAATATAGTAGCAAACAAGAAAGAAAAGAAAAGTGAGCTAACCTTATCAACAACACGACCATTAACAGTAACAAGGCCTTGACGAATACTAGACTGAACTCTAGCTCGACTAATCCCAACAATCTTGGAGGAAATCCAGGTGTCAAGTCTAGTTTTAGCGGACCCCACACACTCAATCTTCTCCTGCAGTGTCACTCCTTCGTAGCTTGTTCTCCCACCGTTGGTACAACAAGTGGAGAGTGACTTGATGAGGGTTGAAAAGTTGACACGTGTAAGAGGGGGTCGAGGGAAGTGGTACAGACTGATGGTATTGGTCAGTGCTTCCATTGCTTTTCTTATGTGAATAATGGAACAGACACTTTGGTCGATTGGTTTGGTTTGGTGCTGTTTTGAGTTTTGGCTTTTTGAAACTGTGTTGTGTACTTGTAACTTGTGTTTGTCTTGGGTTTGGGTAGAGCTTGCAATCGTACGGGTGGGGTCGGTTCCAGGTCATGTTATCTCGGTTTGGGTCATGACAATTTTTATGTCGGTTTTGGTTGTATTGAATTTGAATCATATCAGGTTATTTATTTTTTTGGGTCTGGTTGACTGGTTATGCTTAATGAAACTGTGTTGTGTTTTGTTGTGTTGCATTTGTCTTGGGTTTGGCAGTAGAGCTGACAATTGGATGTATCGGGTCTGCTTCCAATCGGGTCATTTTGGATCGTGACTAGGTCGGTTTGAGTTTGGTTCGGGTTGTATCGAGTCTTAGGGTATTTGTTCTTTCATATTAGGTAAGGTTCGGGTCGGGTTTAATTTTGTGTCATATTAGTTTCATGTTAATCAAATCTCTACTATAATATTGAGTTTAATGAAATTTTATCTCACATTTCATAAAAAAATAAAAATTTACAAAATAGAAATACCTTAAATGAATTTTAATGAGAATCAACTATGATTTAATTAACTTGTGTTCAACATCTGTATTGGGTCAAGCAACGTCATGTTTCGGGTTGAATCGGTTCAGGTCGGTCTCAGATTCTGAACTTGTATTAGGTTTTAGTTAAGCATTAGGTTGGGCCGATTTCGTGTGGTGATTTTCTCAAGTTTAATCTTGTCGGATTTCATAGACTAAGACTCGCAAGGAACGGGAGTAAATAATTAAGGGTGTAATAGCAAAAATTAAAGAGAGTACTAGATAGCATCCCGTGCT
>CAAKMY010039872.1:0-12923 GCA_901111285.1 Corrigiola litoralis
CGGTTGGTTGGAAGGTTATTGTTGCTCTTAGGAGGAGAGGCGGGAGGTTTTCGCCTTATTGTCGGACTTATATCAGTCCAACAAGAGAACAACTTTCATCTTAGCTTGCAAGGAGGTCTCTTCATATTTAAAAAGTCAGGACACAATATTTGCAGTTTTGATCAGAATCTTGAAAGTCTAAGCGAGCTAGTTGGATGTCATAGAACCTCAGAATCTCAGATGTACAAGTACAATGCCATAAGCGGAGAAGATTCTGTCTTGCTCTTTGAGATGTCTATGGATTTGGAAATCAGTAATGAAGTAGTTATGGGTGGTGATGCCTCTGCTGATTCCCAACCTGATTTTTCACAAGAAATGACTGCCACCAGTCTGCCGAAGTACCGATTACTCTCTGTGTTTGGTGTGGGGTAGAGACTAAAGTTCTCTCATGAGATAGTTGACGTTGAACCACAGGCCGACTCTGTTGGTTTCATGTGTCCAGCTTGCAGGAACAAGATATCCGAGCAATTCAATGAACTCGAAAGTAACTTTTCCTTGAATCCTCATTAATTTATCTGATGTTCTTAAGACCTTCTTAATGTATATGGTAGCACATAGGTAATTTGTACTCATGCTAGATAGAAGTAAGTAGCACCGAGTTTGGTGTGCAAATTGTAGTCATGCTAGATAAGATTATAATGACGAGTTATTGACCTTTCGAGTCCTACTATACATATGCTTTTTTCCCAACTTCAGTTCCTGATGTTTAGATATCATGAACAGAGGAGCAAGTCTTTCTTTTTCTCAGTTATAAATGGCAATTTGAGTTGGGAATATATATATATAAAAAAAAAAAGAGAGAGAGCTCTCTTTACGTTTTATGGGTGCAATGCCAAGTCCTATTGTCCTTTAGCTAGTTTTTCGGCACTTCAATGTTATATATAAAATACATAATATAGTATTTATATTATACAATAATAGTATCTATTTAGTCAAAATTTTCTCTTTTGTATAAGTATATGATAGATGCGCATTTTTCATTTTATACATATGATTCTATATAAAGATAAAAGGTAAGTCTTCCATTTTAATAAAAGAAAATCTAAATAGCAACGAAAAATTTCGAACCCAAATTGAGATCCACTCGAGCTTCTTGAGCTCGAGTCGAGCTTCAAGTTTTCACGCTCGTGAGTTAACTCGAGCAAGCCTATGAGCTTCGCGACTCAAGGTAGGCCGAGCCTTGACTCGACTCATCCACAACCCAATCCCAGCTTGAATTCGGAGTATGAGAACTTAATATGCGAGTACAAGGATAGTTTTGGGAAAGAAACAAAAATTATATACCAAATGACATGAGCGCGTAAAATTATTTGTTACCTATTTCCCTCTCTTATTACCAATCACCAATCACACAAAATGAAGCCCATAGTTGCTTTAATGGTCAATTTAGTGCCATTTTTCATGGTTGTATAATTTTACTTGCAACTGAGTTTTGCAAGAGAAATCAAGTGTAATTCAAAAAAACTATTTGATTAATGGAAGACAATATAATTCAAGTTTTTTGTATCATAATTTTTTTAGTACTAGAATTGGTAGTTGGCTATACCATATTTCAGATCCTGAATACTTGTATATCATTTGTGCTCTTTCTTCAAATTTATTCCAGAATTGGCTTGTATAAAATGCAGGTTTTTAATCACCCTTAAAAGTTAAAATGATTTGGCATTTAGGAGTAATATTGAACCAAAAAAGGAGGAGCTTATGTTTACCCATCTAACATGAAGTTTTTTTTTTTGTCGAATTAGCTTATGAATGGTGTTCGTGATCAAAGTTAGCAATTTTTTGTTTCTTATTGACGAAATGATTTGATATCCCATATATTTAATATGTAATCAAGGAAAATATTTTATTAATAAATGATTTTCAAAATTGTCAGTAAATTTTTGAAATTGGCAAGTTAAGTTTGGCCGGGTTGATCCTTATTAGTTGGGTTCGTACCTGATCAAATTAAGAAAAAGACATGCTCTACCAATGACTCATCACCCTTATTTTTACTTATTTTCTGAAAAATAAATAAGATTAAGAAAATGAAGTACAACTCATACAATTCAAGAAAATAAGAAAAACTAAGCTATTAAAAGAACTTATTTCAGAAAAAAAATAAAGTTTATAAAAATAAAATTTAAAAAACTAAACAAAGTTAAGAGAAAAGAAGAGAAGTTCACAAAGATATGTTTACATAAGATTAGAGAAGTAAAATTATGGGAATAAAACAAGTTCCGAAATCCAAAGTGATAGGAAAAGATAAGAGAAGTAAAATTATGGTAATAAAAAGTCTCAAAATGATAGGAAAAGATGGAGACGTACAGTTGACAAAGATAGGTCACTGGCAAGAGAAAAAAGAAAGAAAAACTTGGAGGATACGTTTATAACTATATATACCCAGCACCCTAGCTCCTATCACCCCAACCCAACCCAGCTGATCATAATTCAACTTGCGAATTCGCCGAATTGCGATTCAATCTTGCGTATCACGTATATCCACCCTCCACCCCTGACATCATTAAGTTCGTCTGATCACCATCATCTAAGTTCGTTTGATCACCATCATCATCTAAGCTTCTTAACAAAGAAAGAGACTGGCAATGTTGGGCACCGTGATTGCCCGACGCAATGCTGCTCTTCGAGCGGAGATGAACCATTGCAGCAACAGTTCCGAGGCTTCCTCCGAGATGAGTTCCTGCAGTTCGAGAGGTTTATCCGGAATCAACTCGTGCAATTTTGGGAGGATCAATCTCTCTAAAGGTGGTGTTATCCATAGCAACACACATTCTTCCACTGTTCGCCCTAGAGAAACCATGGGTCGTCAAGTTATAAACATGCATGATATTATTCCATCTCAATCTCATCCTCCCAAGTTCCTTGCTAAGCCCTCTGTGAGCAGTGGATCATCTGTTGCTAGTTGCAGCGTCAATGACGACGCCGATAGCCGTTCTTCAGCGCAGGACAACAACTCCCTTTCTAGTGATGCTGATTCATCTAGTTTGCTAGGAGATCATCAAGAAGAAGATTCGGTAGAGTCCTCAAGGCATCATGAGATAGACCTAGCTAGGTACCGTTCCGCTCTCGAAGCATTGTATGCTTCAGGCTGCCCTCTAACTTGGGGACTACAAGAGTCACTAGCAAACCTCCGTATGAAGCTGTGCGTATCAACTGATGAACATCTGGCAGAGTTAAGAAGGTTGAAGAGCATTAGAGTTCTTGGGTCGTAGTTTTAGGGATTTCTTCATTGTTATATTAAAATGGAGTCGAGTCTTGTTCGTTAGCCATTGCTAAACCTTTCTAGCAAGTAGGCAGGTTTTTGTAGTGTGTTGTGTCTTACCGATGAAGTTGAGTCTTGTTCGTTAGCCATTGCTATACCTTTGTAGCAAGTAGGCATTTGTTTTGAGTGTGTTGTTTGTTGTCGATGGAGCCATAGATGTTGGTTATGTGTATATTGACTTTCGTATATGTTAATAGTTACTTTCTACCTATGTTTTTATTGCTTTTAATATAATCTTTATGAATGCAGTTTTTTATTGTTTGGATGAAAAAGCCTTAATATCTACCGTCGTTGCGCCGGCCGGTTTTCCTATAATTTAATCTTTGTTAATGTGCTTTTTAGTTGTTTAGATCGAGTCATAGATGTTGGTTTTGTGTAAATTGACATCAACGCTCTCTAGCTAGTTTTATTATCTTGGAATCTAAAATCATTAACAAAAGAAAGTGAATAAGTCTAACATATTCTTGGGATCAACACTGAGATTTAGAATATGCCATAACTAGCAGAATCCACTTTTAACCATTCCTCTTCCGTAGTTTATGGAGTATGTCATTGTGTGCTTGGCTTCCATTGCATTAATTTAGAGGATACGTAGTACCTCTTAAATCTTATTATCTTTTGTGACTTTGGACCTGAAACTTGTACTTCGAATTAAAATCAATGGAAGTCTGTGAGAAAGTTGAATTTTGAGACATATGAACAATGTCTTGGTAAGTACGAAGTATAATGAAGGTGCCTGAGGTTGAAGATTTGTGTGTTCATAGGGAAACTATTGAGCTTATGTTTGAGGAAGATGTTGGTATTACTAGGAATTTGATCAGTAATGGTGTATAATAATTATTATACACTATTAATCAGATTTGAGTGTTAAATGTGTTATACTGTCTTGGTGGTTTGAACTTGTGTTGTTAGTTCCTCAAGGATTTCGGTTTCATATAACTAGTACTCTGTATTTGATAGTGCTACTTTGATGGAGGGAGAGTACAGGTTACACCTTAAACTCCACAGAAAAGTAATATTTGGAGGTGATTTGCAGAGAATAACACAGAGAACAACTATAGTAATGCAAGAAGACAGTGTGCTGTATTAATCAAGATCTGAAATCGACCAAGACAGTAACTTTACTGGTTTCATTATGCACATACACTGAGATAAGGAGGTATCTCTACAGAAATCAAGAGCATATATAGTTATTGAAGGAAAGGAGACTTTGCTCTGAAAATGACTTTTGTAATGTCATTGTCATTGTAAATTGAACCGTGTAATGCTGCAGTTGGAATGACAATGAAGGTACTCAATCTAATGGAAAACTTATAGAGCTATGAGAATGAAAGTTGATAAGCTGAATATAAAGATAACCCTCAGAATTCTCCACAAAGGTAGAACTTGAGTAATGACCACACAGGTTCAACCAAGCAATGAGCTTTGTTCATAATATTTCCAGTATGCCCTTTACATTTGTGGAGCAGGCCTATTTATTGGCAAATACAAAATATCATTCTAGATAGTTGATCATTTTAGAGTAACATTTTATGACAATTGGCAAACTGTTAAAAAACTGCAGTAAGCTAGAAATCTGGAAAACAACTAGTGGGTTTCCTAATCCTACTCCTCATTGTGGTCCTGCAAAGGCTGAGCTATGCTTGTCCTTGTCATTGTGGTCAGCAAATGACTAGGTTTCCTCTGATTTTCGTACATGTGACAAGATGATGTGCATTCTTGATTCCATAGGTGCACCAACATCTGACTGTGACCAAAAATAGGAGTTTGATAAAGGAGAGGTTTGGAAGGGCCTTATTTCTGGAAGCTTAGAGTCTTTAGGGGTCTGCAAGTATGAAAGTTACCACAGTGGATTTATTGACAGGAATTGTCATCTCATTGACAGAAATTAAGAGCATATCTAGTTATTGAAGGAAAGGTAACTTTGTTCTGAAAATGACTTTTGTAATGTCATTGTCATTCTAAATTGAACCATGTGATGCTGCAGTTGGAATGACAATGAAGTTACTCGATATAATGGAAAACTTATAGAGCTATGAGAATGAAAGTTGATAAACAGAATATAAAGATTGCTAGCTTAAGATATCCCCTACAGGCTAAATCTCTATACCAAACATTGGCTTGTTATGTATAACAGTGAACAGTATACGAGACATTACTACAAACAATCATGTTAAGTACATCAGCTTGTTACAAAACTATGCTAGCATTAACATTATGGATTGGTAAGCATTCACAGTTTATGATTCCGTAGGTTGCAACTCGATAGAACGAGTTATACCAGATCAAGGAAAAACTCTGAACACTAGATTTGACTAATAGGGTGAAGGTCAGCCATTGAGAAGAAAGGGGATAAGGGTCATCGTCGAGCTAGAGAATGTAATCGACTAAACTCTGAACATCGGACTTTCATTTTCCTCCAATTACCCGTGTCGGTCACTTTACGCACAGACATAGGTACATTCAGAGACAATAGGCTCTTCATTTTAAAGCGAAAAACATGCAAAATGAAAATATAGCCGAGTCCGACCGTGGATACACACTCGTGTAGGATAGCGAGTCCGTTTAACATGGCAACTAAACAAGACCATGTATCTAGTTTTTCGTATACGGTCTATGTAGATTCATCTGCAACAAATAGAGCAAAGAATTGATGAACATGATGGAAAGCCTAACGCAATCCATGAATTTCGGAAGGGTCACCACCCATACACAAACATGCTGAACTTATCTTATTTTTCTCAAAAATAAGTTCAAAAGAACAGGGCCTTAGTGATAGAAGATTGAGGTACTATTGATCTTATCTTATTTTGACGGCATCTTTTCCATAGTAAAAATAGGATGGAGCGAGATAAAATGAGCAACAATAGGAATTAGCAATAATTCCAAACACGAAAATGTGACAAGCTAACGTTCTGATCTTAATTTGATGGAAGTAGATGGGTCAAACATGAACCTCAGGGCAACCATCAAACGTCCCAAAAACTTTGGTGTCAATTCCATACAAAAATCAACAGGGGATGTTCAATATCATCATCACAAGGCATCGCGGAACTACAATCCTTGTCCTAAATGAGCTCCAATGTGCACCAAAAAGCAAGGAATCGCAACCTAATTATTAATATCCCTGATTATCTATGAACATTTCAGTTCGACCACACGAACTCTTTGCAATACAACAGAAACAGAGATACAAATTTATGCAAATGAAGTTCCAGATAACTTTATTCCCCTCCAAATTAAGCAAGTTTACCAATGCATCAATATCCAAACTGCATGTCCTCTGCAACAACATATAATGTGCAACAAAAATTATTATGTGAGCTGAAGATGCTTGATCTTTTGGATCTGCTTCGCAGGGTTCAAACCCTTTGGGCATGCACGAGTACAGTTCATAATTGTATGACACCTGTAGAGCTTGAACTCATCATTGATTGCTTCTAGTCGTTCCTCAGTATACTCATCACGGCTATCAGCTATCCATCTGCAAGCAAGAAAAGATGTTGGAGAATAGTTAAGAAGGCTGCTAAGCATCCAACACTAATAAATTAAAACAGAAACTACAAGAAATATCACAAAGCAGATAAGTGCTCAAATCCTAGCATACAGATTTCATGGCAATATTCAACAATGGATTTGAAATTTGGAATGCAGAAAACCCAAGATGCATCAAGTGGAAAGTGTCCGGTATCTCCCAACACGAGGGAACTTCTTACAAGACACAACAGAACACTTTGGAACATAAAAGAAAACGAAACAGCTGCACAAGGTTTAAATCCTTCAAAATCTTCTAATCCAGTAGTCATACCAGAATCATGCCAACTTCATTCAAACTAAACTAGGAAAACTTATGTGAAATGTTAAGCTTTTACAATTGAATACTTCTACAGTAGTTTCTTAGCCTAAAAAAGCCCATACCAAATTATTTATGCTTTACAGGTTCAAGTCCAACAGCCCCATTTTGTATTGGTAATGGACTCGCAGCACTGAAGATCACCTTTTTTATTTTTTTAAATACTCTCACCTCTCTGTACTCTAAATTTCTGACAGTTTGATAGTCAATCAGCCGCTAACCTACTACGTCATAGATATATTTCTGAAAGTATTTTGGGATGTCCCTGTTATGATCTTACAATAAAGTTGAGGTAGACTCTCATTAGCTTTCCTGAAAGAAATCTCTAGTCCTCCTTTGTACTCTTTATTTTACTATAAGTACAACTTCTTATCTTTGGACTGTTGCTGTCTAGGGTCACATTATAGCATGATCTATATTCTGAAATGGTCCAGTCTACATACACACCCTCCTTTAATACTTGTTTGTTTTTAATTGTTCTCCCTGTTGAATCTGATATGTGCTTATGATTCGTAGTCACTAGTCAGGGTTCTGAAGTGTCAGTCAAGGATCTGGAAACCCTAATGTCACTTCTCTCTGAGAAGAAGAGAAAGATGGAGCAAAAAGAAGCTGAGAGAAACATGCAGATTTTGCCAGATTCCCTGCATTGCTTGAGGAAGCAGAAAGTTGAAGTGCTCAGTGAGATACTGAGATGTGTCTCTTGCGCTTTTAGGTTTCAGAGTATCAGAACAAACCTCTCGCAAAAAGCATCTTTAAAGCTCACCTGTTAATATATGTGGAATCCTATCTAATAGGCGTTCTTTACTGAGAAATCCAGATTATGAAAGAGGACATCGGTATGGTGGAAAGATATAAAACGGAGCCATATCGAGCAAGGGATAGGTATTCAGTAAAACTCCAGATGCTCGGTGATGATAAGACCTATGTGAAACGTTAAGCTTTTACAACTGAATACTTCTACAGTAGTTTCTTAGTTTAAAAATGCCCATACCCAGTTATTTACAGGTTCAAGTTCAACTGCCCCATTTTGTGATGGTACTGGAACCGCAACACTGAAGACCATTTCTTTTGCCTGAGAAATCCTTTCTTCTCTTTTTTTATTCTGAATACTCTCACCGCTCTGTCCTCTAAATTTCTATTAGTTTGATAGGCAATCAGCCGCTAACCTACGTCATGAATATATATTTAAGTATTTTCTTCAACTCATAACAACTAGATATGGAAGTTCATAATAAGTAGGCCCCACTCTCACCACATACTCTGCATCCATTTCTATTAAAATAATTAATTTTTTAGTCTTACATTAGTAAAAAGATAAATTCCCTCTGATAACGGCCCCTAAAAACAACATTGTTTATCTAGAGCACCTAACTTGAGCACAAGTATCCCTCCCACGACCACCAACTATCTACTCCTTACACTTTCTGCATTCCAAAATTCAATTATCAGCTTCATTTCAAATTGACTATATCATGCATTCAGTAGATTTTTCAGTAGCATATAAAAGATCATACTATTACTTCCAACAAGTATTATTGCACTGTCATTTAATAGTTCTAATCATACATAATTAGAGCCAATATTTAGAAGATTGGACAGCAAACAACGTACGCGTGCAATAAAAGCCGACGATACATAGAGTACAATCCTGACTCGTGCAAAGAAAGTGACTCTAAATCCCACCATGAAAACGAATGAGACGAAATTGACTCTAAAGCCCTTCTTTACCCAGGCTGCTAATGCCCAAACAAGCTCTATTTCCCAGAAGCAACTCACTCCCCATCAGAAAAACAAAGTTGAGCCTACCATTACAAGTTCATACCACATAACTCCATTCCATCCACAAATAACATCTTAGGGTCAACTCACTGGAAAGCAAACCAAATAAATGCGAGATCCAGAGTCTTTAAGGCCTAGCAAGTGGTTATAATAATAAGCTCAGCAGGACTTATAAATGCATGTAAACAGGTAGAAAAGGAAAGGTGACAAGAAACCTATCAGATTCCATTTCCATGTGACAAAATTGACCCAGAAATCTATTTTTCATGAAGTTATGCGAATGTGAAATCACTGAGATCACAAGAATACTATCAAAATAAAGCTCAGCAGACCAAGCATAGCCAAAACCTAGTCTTTCAAGCTTCGTCCCTGGAACACATTGCTTAAGTTCAAATTGATGCACAAAAGTCAGTGTTTCCGAAGCCCTCATCTCACCAGGCGTACGTAACTGCTTCCAGAAGAACCCACATACAGAACTAACAGCTTAAAAAAAAAAAAGTAAGGGTAGGAAAACTAATAGGGAATGCCTCTTTCCCCCAAGCACGATGTCAGACAAGTAGAAAAGGCATTAAAAGGAAAAAGAAACCCAACACATGGAAGATAATGAGTATGAAGAAGCCAAGAAGGGGAATAAAGCAGGGCCAGCACTCCAGCAGGCATCCTATAGCTTAGACAAAATGTTGACATCCAGGAGATATTCATTTCTAAACAACCTCAGTTGTTTGTTGACGGGAGTTTAAACTTCAAAAAGAATAAAAGGGAACTGGACATAACATAAAGCATCTACGCAATAAGGGCAGGGCTTAGGTGTTCTTGGGTTCTCCTTCATTACAGTGCAGCCACAGCAGTAACTTTTAAGTTCATACTGTTTTTAAGGGGGAAAATACATTATCCTGGAAAGTAAGAAATAAAACTTTGAAATCTTCCAAAGCCTGAAACTAGAAATTCAAATCTTAACAACATAGCCAACTGCAAACTGATTCACGTAACAAGACAAATAATCATATTTCCATTCTTGGATCACAGTTGCTAAGAGTTTTAACCTGTTCATCTATCCTGCCCCTCGCAAATAGCTCCTGATAACCCTAAAGCTCTTCAGTACCTCAAATTGCTAATGATACTTTCATCACTTAAACCCAAGCATATTTATGGCAATATGACACTGGTATTCATGGAAGAAAACCGATTTCCTGCATTTTCTTAACCATAACATACTAAATTCACAAAGAGCTAAATTTCCTCCACCTCCCAATCTTCCGCTAGTCCTCATATTCATAACTTCAGAGCCATCAACAGCACATATATCTATTGATGCTGTATCCAATGCTATTTCTTATATAAGGATAGTTTAGCACCACACATATTTTAAAAATATCGATTCTCCAGAATTCTACTTTATTCAACTTTCCTCCCTACCTGCCGATATGCTCCTAAGTTCAAAACCCATAAACTATAAGGTACTTCATTGCACCACATCTCGGTTCATCCTTCTATCACTTTTACCAATCAGTAGAGTTTCTGCCACTTGATAATTGTAGATCTCGTCACATATAAATCAAGACAAGCCTAAAGTCAAGACATAAGATCAGCAATAATTCCCAGAGTTTTCACCCTCCTCACAATCTTCAGCTTAACTCCACAATCAGACACTCTATTAGTCTATTGTCCTTTACTGGTGCAGAACTTCGGAAAATTGGACCAAAAGTGAGGGGTGAGTGGGCAAAATCGACTTCCTCTTCCCCCCCCCCCCCCCCAAACCTCAAATCTCCAGTTGTACAATGGAAAATGATGTCTGATCATACTTCTTCAATACTCATACTAAGCACGCATATAGTTAAGATAAGGTAATTTCTCAGAGTCCTAATTCATTCACCTTTTGTGCCTGCCTCCAAATCTTCTCCTAAACACGAATCCCCTAATTCTAGGGTTCTTCATTCCGACTCACTCCTACTCATCTTTTCAACTCTACTACTATAATTTCATCAAAAATTGTGATTTTCGTTCCGATAAACAATTGGAATTAGACAGTTTGTTTCACAATATTCCACTTTTATCACCTTTACTACACACCTCAAACTTTTCCTGTAGGACTGAAACCTGAGAGCATAGACTCTAGGGGTCTTTCTTTGAACACAATTCTATTATTCTTCACTCACATATTTGTAAATCCTCCCTTCACCATCATCACTGCCACCAATCAACCAAGCAAATTACAGACAACCAACAACCGATCACATAGTCACCAAAAACTCATTACACTAATGTCATAATACTATTTCAAGTAAAGGTTTATCCCAATCACCTTGTCACCAAAATTTATCTCCTTAGTTTGAGTCAAATCATTTCATACTTACTAAACATTTTTGCGTTTTCACAACAAACCTAAACAAGCAAAAATCAAATTTTTTATTTCCTACTTTCACGGACTACAAAGACACATAGACCAAGCAATACAGCCAAGTTCCAAACCTCCTAACGACTTTACCCGCTGACCTAGCTAATATCTGCATTTAAATTCACAGTCCTCCATCAATCATATCATAACAATGTTCCCCATACTCTACTACACCCAGTCACACACGAGGGTTCCCCATACTCTACTCGCCCAGTCACACACGAGGGTGTGCTTTCAATTTAAATCTCGAAAAGTTTGAGGTATCATCATGTGCTAAATTAACTCCGAAATTTACAACTTCTCGAAGGGGAAATGGCGCCTAGCTCATTGTAATTAGATATAGTACCCTATGATCATGTTGAGTGTCCTCATCACACCAATTATCTAATTATAAATTAAAAAACAATAAACCTTTAAAAAAGCATTAATATATTAAGATGTTCTTATAATAGGACGCGCTTTCAACCTACAATCTCCAAACCTTAAATCGCCACCTTGTCCTATCATGAGACCGTCTTGCCCAAACATTTCCCGAAAGAAAATAGAACCAGACCTATGAGCATTAGGATCACCCTAGGTCATTTTTATCAGAGATAGTAACCTAATCGCTGTAATCATTTCAAGTATCCTCCTCACACACACACACACACATTATCTCATTATAAAGCAATAAACCTTCAAAAACCATAAAAAATCAAAAATAGATTAGGACGGTCTTATGATAGGACGCGCTTTTAACCTACATTCTCCAAACCTTAAATCGCCACCCCGTGCCATCATAAGACCGTCTTACCCAAACATTACTCGAAAGAAAATAAAAGCAGACCTATGCGCATTAAAATCACCCTATAGTACCCTAATCTGTGTGATCATTTCAAGTGTCCTCATCACACACACACATACTATCTCATTATAAAACAACAAACCTTATAAAAATCATAAATAGATTTGAGACGGTCTTATGATAGGACGCGCTTTNNNCATCCTATCATAAGACCGTCTTACCGAAAAATGACTCGAAATGAAGGAAATGAAACGAACACCGGACCTATGAGCATGGAGCAAGGCAGCAGGACCGAGGTACGACTCGGGGTTCCACCAATAACTAGGACAAGAAGTGCTACAACAGGCACACAAAATACACTCATACATCCCATCAAGCTTCTTCCTATCCTCCTTACTCTGGGGGTACTCTTTCCCAACCTCGGGCGCACCCGTCTTTCGCTTCAGCCAGGGCTCGATACTCTTGTACTGGTTGTAAAAATTAGTCATGTCCACAACCAAATCTTTTACGACAAACATGTGGGGCAGGGGGTTGATCATGGTGGAAGGACTGGAGGGTTCGATCTTGGTGAGGCAGGCGAGGCCGTTGCAGCCGTCGATGTTCATGGCGCAGGAGCCGCAGATGCCCTCGCGGCAGGAGCGGCGGAAGGTGAGGGTGGGGTCGATGTCGTTCTTGATCTTGATGAGGGCGTCCAGGACCATGGGCCCGCACTGGGAGAGGTCGATGGTGTAGGATTGGAGGGTGGGTTTCGAGGGGGAGTCCGGGTTCCACCGGTAGATGGAGAAGGTTTTCGTGGTGGGTGGGGGGGTGG
>CAAKMY010039874.1:0-11086 GCA_901111285.1 Corrigiola litoralis
GATGATAAGTAACATATATGAAATAATAGGTAATTTTTTTTAAAAAAAAGTTACTCACTCGAATAGAAATTTGGGGTTGCATATCACCTACAATTGCAAAAGAAAATTTATTTTCTATGACAATTAAATCAGTAATTTTACCATCAAGTATGTTGTTAATATGAACTAAAGACCTTATAAATTTTTTTAGGGTGGTAGTGTTAAAGAGAAATAAATATTATAGAAGAAATCAATAATTTCATTAGAAATGCTTAAATCAAGGTAAAGTAAACACAATTGAATTTGAGAGTGATGAAAAAATACGCAAATGAAACATAATATATAGCAAAGATGATATGAAAAAAAACAAATACAAAATTACCGATGAACCCATTTACTTTTTGGTGTCACTTCGTAAAGGAGAACATATCTCGAAAATGTATCAATGATGAACAAAAAAAATAAAGTGATGTTAAAGTATGAAATAAGGATAATTAAAAAACGGTGATCAAGTCCAAAAGAGGATGCAAATGGTTATTGAATGCTCTTGTATAGATTATTTGAAAGTAAGTAAGTAAAAAGAAAAAACCAATCGTCAATTAGTAGGAGTTTCACTGAATTCATAAATAGATAATTAAATGAGTTTACTTAAGTAATTTAAAACATAAGTGAACCATGACTATTATAAAAGCTGAAAGACCTGTAACTTCAATAAGTTTTTTTTTTCAATTTATAACCCTATTAAATAAGCGCCACGTGTCCTATCTATAGAAAATTACTTAGTGTTTAATATTTTAGTATAGATAGCTAGATAATGTCTTTTCCTCCCCTCAAAACACATACATTATACATACAAATAACTAGTTAATGTCGAACTAACGATAAACAAATTTATGTCTAGCCACGCAAACCATGATATCAAAGAGCTCAAACTTCTCCAATCGCAAAGTTGAAAGGGCAACACTAATACTCATAATGACTGACAGTCCTAATAAAAACATATGCACCTCAACCAGAAGCATGGGTGAATCCAATGAGTAGCAAATGATAGCATATGTTACCCTCATCATACAAATAGCTAGATAATGTCGAACTAACGACAAACAAATTTATGTCCAGCCACCAGCAAACCATGATATAGAACAACTCAATCTTCTCCAGTTGCAAAGTCGAAAGGGCTACGCTAATTAATACTCATAATGACAAACAGTCCTAATAATAACATATGCACCTTAATCAGAAGCAAGGGCGGATCTAATGAGTAGCAAGTGGTAGCATAGGCTACCCACAACGTTATAAAATTTGGTAGAAAAAGGTAGAAAAATAGTAGAAAAGAGTAGAAAAGGTAGAAAAAAGTAGAAAATTACAGAAAAATATACACTATCCTCACTATAGGCTACCCCCATCTTAAATTCTTGAATCCGCACTTGATCAAGATGTGCCGAAACAAAAGCTACTAACTCACGTCACTCCAACTTCTACAGGTTGCCCCAAATCCAGTTCTCCATAAAAAGGAATCATCTTGTACATATTGGTTATGTCTTCCATCAGTCCTTTCTACATCTTATCGAGTTTTGCAAATTCATCAAGGACGTTTGATCTCAGCATAGTGGCTTGGGCACTTAGCTGGCTGAGCTTGCTCAAAGATTCCACCAAGGGCTTGCTTTCTTGTAGTCGTGTGGCCTTCTCAACATAAGAAATTGACTATTATTGTGAAGTCCCAACGCTTGATTAAGATTAGCAGCTGTTTATGTTATTCGATAACCACCATCCCAACGCTTGTTAAATACCCTCGCTCCGGTATAGAAAATCTAGCTCCACAGCCTGATCACTGTGACCAGCGTTAGAGACATGACAACACCCGGTCGTGTTTCAGCAGTAGTCATTGAGGTGACATGAATTCCTTCTCTTCATTTCTTATTTATCCACTTGAAGGAAAGACATCACTCACATACATTGTAATTGGTTTGCTGAGTGTATTAAGTACCTTTAGACATCACCACAAGGGAGCTTCCGTTGCTAACTCCAATAATGTAGAAGTTCTTTTGCCATTGTTCCATGATCCATTCCTCTAGTGCAAAAAGTGAGGCGATAACTCGCATATTTGATTAGTAAAGCCAGTGCCAGCATCCATTATCAAAGCCCAAGAATTGGAGCTAGTAAGATGCAACAGAGCTTATAAGTAAGCCCTATCAATAAACGATGGACATTGAATAAACATTGATATTTCAATAAATTTCCAATCGAACCCCAAAAAAAAACGTTATATCAAAAAAAAAAATATTGCATACGTTGAGTAGAAAAATGAGATGCACCCACCCTCTCACATTAATTTTTCAAACCTTGCTCGTTTATGAATCAAAAACTCAAAGAGAACATGATTAACAAGTTAGTAATCATTAGATGGGTCTATATTATCTTCCATCTTCAAGGTTCAGCTTAATTTTCATAAATTTCTTTACAAAACTAAAAAACGTGGGCTTTCATGTAATGGGCTTATTGACAAAAAATAACTTTAAATTGGGCCAGATGGACACTTGCTCATACAACTCAATTAAAAACCAAACAAAAACCAAAGTAACTCTGAACCACACGCTTGAGTTGTCGGGTGTCGGCTGTCACGGGTTGTTATATTAATCATCACTAGATTCTCTGACCAAAATAACGTTCATCTTTTGACTTTAACCAACGAACTCAAATTTGTCCTTCATATAAAACCTTTTTACCTCCCTTTTTCTGGGTTGCTTCTTTTTTCTTCTCTCTCTAAAAATTATCGTTGCAGAACTTATATGGATAGTTACAGTATCATCAGATGTTATTCCATTGCATCTCAGCCGTCAGATTCTTTCACCTTCAACGCATCTCAGCCATACGATCTCTCCTCCCGTTTCACACCGTGGTTCCGCTACCTTCGTTTTAGTCCCGTTTAGTCAACCCCCTTTTCATATCTTATTTCTTGGTACGTTATTTTTTGAGTATCTTTTATTCCAACTTCGAGATTATGTATAAATTTCATGATTATTCATTGTTTGGTTACTAAGTTTTTTTTGTTGCTCATAGTAGAGGGTATTAGAATTCAAGTTTGATCAATGTTGATGGGATTGAATTTGAGCTAATTTTGTAACTTTTGGGGTGCATAAGTTATTAAGAAGTTGTGTTTTTAGAACATAATTAATGGGTTGTTTATATTCATACAATAGAATCGAACTGTTGTGGTTGATGAATGGAATTTGAGTTGGGGATGGTAATATATGTCAAAATTATAGGAAATTGCTTATGTTTGATAATTGTCTCAGCACCTTGGAAGTTGATAGCTTTCGGATGTATTTAGACCTTAAATTAGTTGACATGTGAAAAAAGAAAAGAGTTTTTTTCAGCTTGAATTGATATAAGTTTAGCTAATTTACTTTGAATTTCATGGGATTTGGACAATGTAGTAGTATATCTCTGTTGTTTTTGTATTAGGTTGCCGAGACGGTCTCAAAAGTTACACCTTTATTATTCAAAAGTAATGATGCACTATTAAACAATGTTACATATGAAAAATAAAGGTGTTACCATTGAAAGCGTCTCATTATAGTTAGGTAATCTCATACAAAAATTTGTTCAGTGGTTGGTTAGAAGGTTTTGTCTGATGATTGGGGTTTATCAGGTTATATCGTTGGAGAAAGCTGAAAAGTTTAGAGCATACGTTTGTATGTTCAATTAGTAGAGGGGGGCAATTGTTGGATTGATCCTTGCAAGCTGGGCAAGGACTCAAGGGTGACTCTTGTCAAATGTCTGGGAGACGGGCAAAAGCCTCAGGTTGGGCTGCATTTGACCAGCAGCAAAAACAGAAAGACGTTGTTCAAGCTCGGATTAGCAACGAGCCCTTTCCTTCATTACCAAGTGCTCCTGCGAAATCATTTCAAAAGACGGAAGCATCATTGAGAAACAAGCATCTGCCGATGAAACCATTCTCATCAGTTGTTCAGCCTTTGGGAGATTTTCCAGCTCCTGGACAGGATACTAAGAAAAGTGAGCAATCTGAGGTTGGTAGTTCTGGTGGCCGGCAGAGCAGCGAAATTTCCGGATATGACAAATTTGGTATAGTCTTTAGACGGCTCAAACAACTTTACAGCTGGGCTGATGATAGTTTGATTGAAGATATAATGGCTGCTGCGGGCAATGACTTTGACACAGCATCCTCATTTTTGAAAGCCATGGTTTCTCATGACAATTTGGAGGAGCATAAGGATGCTACCATAGAAAATTTGAGCAGTGATTCAATGGAAGTTGTGAGTGATGGCAGGGAATCACATAAAAAGAATGAAATTGGTGGAACTTTAATTGTTTCCGAACCAGCAAAGGCTCGCTATGATCTGGAGGCATCTGTTGAGAATGACAAGAAAAACGGGAAGAAATTTGACCATTCTGCTAGAAAGCTTTTTGATGAATGTATGGAGATTAACACAATGCTAGGACAGTTGACATATGTGCCTATCGAGCCTGAGTGGGAAGAGGATGATGTTTACTTGAGTTGCCGTAAAGATGCACTTAAAGTGATGAGGTATGAGTTTCTCATACTTTGGAGTATGTCTTACTCTTGTTAATGTTGTCTAGCTAATTTCTTTTCACCAAAACCCTACACTGCACTATAGTTTGTGAAATTGAATTTAAGTACCACGTTGAGTATGAGGTGATTGTTTGCGCTGATACTGTTTTCACGTAACCGCTAGTATTTACCTGGATGTTGCAGGCGTATTATTAGTATCAACCATTGCCCATGCTAAGTACATTTTTATGCGCACTCATTGCGCGACAACATGCTATTTTCCACTTGTCTAGAGAGAAGTAACTATCATCATTAATCAAGAAGGTTGGTATACTTTATGGAGCTTTACCCTATGACTTCGAAGTCATGAAGACAACCAAGACTTGAGGCTGGTTTCAAAATACAGATAGTTTGGTGATTTGTATGTGTCTAATGCACTGGCGCATTAATTACAATATCTGTTTTCCTAATGTTTTCTTTCTTGGATATAGGGCTGCGGCTCGTCATTCTAAGGCAGCAACCAACTTTTTTTCACAAGGCGATCACTACTCTGCGCAACAGTTTTCTTTGAAAGCTAAAGAAGAATGGGAAGCTGCCAAACGATTGAATACAAAGGCTGCTCGTGAGATTTTGAGTATTCGGAATAAAGAAAATGGAATTTGGAGGTTGGACTTACATGGTTTGCATACCTCGGAAGCAGTTCAAGCAGTGCATGATCATCTACATATGATTGAGACCCAAGCATATTGTAAGGGTGTAAGTAATGAAAATGGTTTTGGGACCAAGGCAGAAGCCACACATACTTTATCTGTCACCAGGGGCAATAACATGAGAAAACTTGACCAACACGCATTTCGTAGGCAACATCTGAAATGGTTGGAAGTAATTACAGGTAATTGGCTTTGCTTTGGTTTCTCCTTTTGTGAAAATTGGGGCATTCTTTAGGCGGGAATGCCATGGTGAAGTTGATCTAACATTCAAAATGATTACTTGAAGTAATAACGTAAATCCTTTGCTTTAGAGTTAAGAGTATGCATAGTTGAAGGATTCTTTCCTATGTTAATAATGTGACTCCATCGGTAACTCCTTGATGTTGCAATTTCGGGTGTAGCCCAGTACTGTGGTGCTATATGTTTCTCTGAGGGTGTCGTGTAATATGCATAGTTGAAGGATTTTGGTCATCATGGACATCGTGCTTTTGTCAATTCAAATTAATTTGTTGGTTTTCTGTATTGATAGTTAGTTTTACTCCCTTGCCAGGTATCGGTAACCATAGTCGTGGAGCGGTGGCACTTCCAGCAGCCATAAGGACTTTCCTCACCGACAATGGGTAACAGTTTGTTTGAGACTTTGGGCTTATTCTATATCAAGTCATTTGCATATCTAAAGTGCCAACCTGATGTTGCAGGTATAGGTTTGATGAAACCAGGCCTGGGATTATTACTGTCCGGCCTAAGTTCCGTCCTAATTGAACTAGTGAAAGTGAATCCACGCGTGACCCTGTTTTTCTACTTGTAATGGAAGCAACTACTTTGCAGGTGCCTGGGTTGCTAGCAAATTTCTGCATTTGCATTTTCGCAGATGTAACAACTAAGACTTTCTATTTATTGCTAAATCAGATGACGTTGATAGTAGACAACGGTAAGAATTTGCAAAAAGCTCTTTGGGTTTGGATAATCCAAGTTTTGAATTCAACTGACCTTTACTTAACCTGCTATTTAAAGCAGTTGGTACAATTATAGAGCGTCTGCTATGATTTCTGCGTTGGCTATTCTTTTTGTTCATGGGACTCTAGTACGGAGTATATACTTAATATTGCAGATAAGAGTCTAACCCCCTTCTCAGGTAGGGTTCGGCACTTTTATGTCCTAACCATATGAGCACAACCTGATTCTTATACATGTATGCACCTCTCCCGCATTTAGTTAAAGAAAGAGTACTACCACCTGCATTATGCTGTAAATTGTATATATTTACAAATAAATCTAGGCACGTCTTCAATAATCCGTGCATCCTTAAAAAATAGAGAATAAACGCAATATGTCCTTAGCATTAAGACTATCTTATTTCAATTTTCAAGTATAATGTACAAAAATGGACTGCTGCAATCAAAATGCCAGTAACACTAGCAATTTCTAGCAGTTCATCGTAACTTATGATTTGTACGAAAACTCTTGAATTAAAGTTTCAGAAGTACCCATCATTCCTACTCCCACAATTGAAACCAATAACAAACTTGCAAATAAATAGAATTTCTCCCATTTCATGACGAGGTCATCACCCGCCTGCTCAACGATTCTGTATAACGTCCAAGTTCAACCATTATTGAAACAGTACGAAGTATTTGACTTGCAGTTTGAGACACAGATCAGTCCTCTCCTTGCATAGCAAACAATCCTTCTCAGATTCCATGTATGTGCGGTGGACTCCAGAAGCAGGGAACCTCGGCCAAAAGGGAAAAATGAATACGAGCTCAGTCAATATGAGCTCTCTAGCTATATTTATGTGACTTTATGTGCGGGTAGAGCCCCAGAATGTGCTCAGGCATGAAGTCATGCCGAGTCAAAATTCCGACAATAGGAGGTCTCTGCATTAAGAAGAAAGGCCATCAGATTCATGAAATGGTAGTTTAAACAACTTAATCTCCAGATGAACCAGAACTAACCTCCCCCAAACCCCTCCCTCCCCAAAAAGGTAGAAAAGGCAAGTAATTTATAACTGAAAAACTGAAAGACAATCCCTCACTCTAATAGCAGCTTAAAAAGAAGACACTGTACATAAGTTATCAAATGGTTGCAAAATCTCTGTTTACAGCATGACTGGAAATACATATATTGTACATCCCATATGGGAAGAAAAGGTTTCACATCTTTTAGTATTAATTTATACATTACTATTTAGATAAGGTAATAGATGATGTAGAGCTTGAGTTTTCACATCCATTCATCCCCTTTATCCTCTCTGACCCTTCCCTACTGCAAATAACACTATATATTGTTTCTTTTGCCATTAAGCATGTGCAGCTGCAACAATCACTTCATATTGCAGATGTGAGGTCAGCACATCCATATCTAACCCTTACGATTCTACCATGCTAGAGACAAGAGAACCTTACCAGAAATTTCCAGACCATTGAAGATATCCTCCATTACTGTAATGTGAACCACTAGAAGATGGTTTTAAGTTTTACAAGATCAATCATTTTTTGTTATGTTTGTTCTCTTTATATCTTTCTTTATAGTATGTATGTGTTGGAGGGAAAGGGGGTGGTTGAAGGAGGGTAGACAACTACTAGTGCAAGTAAGAGAAGAAAATGAACATACCCCTTGACTCTTTGGTACCACACACATATGCCGGAGACCAAGCTGCCTGAAGAGAATTTGAGCTTTGGCTAACGACATTGACTCAACCACTGTATATGGGGATGCATTGGTTATAGGATGGAGATCAATATACATTTCCATCTCTTCGTCAGTCACAGTTATGTCCTCCAACTTCAGACCCTTTCCAGTCCCAGGCTTAGCGAAGTCATATGGAGAGAACTTCTTCAATATACCTCTACCTGAAAGCACCCTCTCCTTTGAAAAGTACTTTGCCTTGAGCAAAACAAGCAAATGTGACCTCAGAACCAACCCACAAAGTTCAGGTGCATCACAAAATGGTGGTTCATCGATGACGGGAAACCCATTATGCCCTGTACTTAGCAAAGCATGTATAATAGTCTCCACCTTCTCAATACCAGAAAATGTGACTAATGGACCAGAAACAGCATCCCCTGCCACCAAGTGCTTCATATAAGGCTCTGAATGGGCTTCCATAAATGGCAGCCCCTTCAGTTTCACTATTTGGTCATATACACCTTTGTTGAAGCAGTCGGCCACAGTTTTTGAAATAAGGAGAGCTATCATTACAAGGGGAAGCAACAATAAATCATTGGTAAGCTCCAGCATTATCACACATAGAGAGACTGTCATCCTCATTGTTCCCCCAAGAAACGAGGCGGCTCCAAGGAGTGAAAACAGACCAGTATCAAGCGCTGATACGGACTCAAAGAGTCTACCTACAAGACGACCATACACAGAACCAGCCAAAATTACGGGAATGAATAGCCCTGCAGGAACTGCGATCCCATAGGTGATTATACCAAGGCCATAAATTGTGGCAAAGAAAATGAAGAGTGAAGAGATTTGAAATTCTCTTGTCTTTCTGCTGCCGAATAGATTGCGGATAGCATCATCATTGGTGTTGAGGAAAAGGGAAGCAAGATCATTGTAGGAGCCAGGTGGACACTGAAAGCTCTTGTAGTTACCTGATTCACCAACAGTTGGACAGCTTACTGTGACATCTGAGGGACATGGGGTGCACTTTGCAACAAATGGAAGGCCGAAGGCACAGCACGTTGTCAGGATGGATATAATAATAACAAGTAAAACCCTGAAGGATGGTCCCTTCCTGTAAGACAAGTGAGAAACAGGGTTATAGCGTAAAAATGTTAAAAACTTTGAGAAAAAGGTAGCAAGGGAGAAGGAGAGAGAGAGTCTAAGAAGAAGAAGTATGTAAATTTTGCCGTGATGAAACCTAAACAACAGACAGAAAGAAAAGGTATAGTCAATGATAATGCATGTAAAAGCTTGAACAAAATGTTAAGATGGCATACTCATTTATGACGCTGTAAGTGCGGAGGACCTTGTCCACACAATAGTTGTAACAGCTCCCCAAAACACCGCCAATGACTCCAAGAAATATTACCGCTAGTATATCATAACCACCGTAGGTTGCTTCTGCTGCACTGACATCATACATTATCAGTCCACCCTTGCCAAACAGACCACATTTCCCAGTCCAGCAATACTGTATGAAGCTTCTCAAGACTATGGCAACCATGGCCGTAGTGAAAAATGTCCTCCAGAGAAGAGCACTCCGCCACCTGAAGTGTGTCAAAAAGAAAAGATATTTAGCAACAAGTGATATACTAATATCCAGGAAAGAATATTCACAGAGATCACTGGAAAAAATACATAGCTTCCTCTGTTCTTATATATTCTTCCTCTTCATCATTTTTTTCTAAGTTACGCCGATATTTTTGATAGAGGAAGGAAGTTGATCTCATATCAAAATATTTAAATTCTAAAGATCTTCAACCTTGAGCTACCACCCATTCACATAAAACATCAGAAACCAGAATCCTTCAGCGAGTTTCTCCAAATTTTTGTTATAAACAACAAAAGAAATTTAATAAAGAGAAAGTACAGGCATACCAAGAGGCTGCTTCTTCAAGAGCAAATAGGACACCGCCAACTGGAGCACGAAAAGCAGCTGCCACTCCTGCAGCAGCACCACAGGTGATCAGATCTCGCCGGTCTCGATCATTCTTAAAATATCTGAGCCAAGTCCAGGTAAGGCCATACTTTCTCGAACCACCCTGTCCAAGTAAATTGGCGATGCAAGCACCCGTATGTACCATAGGTCCCTCTTTACCAACAACGAACCCCGCAGAAACACCAAGAACAGAGCCAAAGATCTGATGACACAGGTTTTCTGTTAGTTCATAGCTACAAACAACTCTATTCAAACCTAACTCCTTGCCTCATTTGCTATTTTGGTATGTTCTAAAATCATTTTTCATTTCCCTTTTTAGGCCCACTCATACTATCTTTTAATTATTTAACTCAATGATCCACAAAAGTATTTCCTAAAACCGCATACTACTAGCAGGGAGAGTTGATACAGTGGGGGAATAAGTATTAAGTTACGGAGTGAGATAGCAGTTTGTCTTGCATGAGACAGTTTCATAGTAGAGGATGATCAAAATTTATCCTTCTATATTTCAAATGTAACTCCATTGTACTTCAAAGTTATCCCCGTGATATTATTGACTTAGGCAGGAATAATTTTTTTAATTAAGAGTGTTTACTTTTGGTCATCTCATACTATGAAGATTGTGGACTGCAAATGAATTTGTGATGAGAACAAGGCCTTAAACTTGGTTCTGTATCCAGCTTACTTATGTTCTGCACATAAGCTTAATAATACTGTGTCTGCATCGACACAAATGCACACCTAGAAAAGCAACCTCGAGTAGTACTCCAAAACGAGACATGAATTCCTTTCAAATAACCTTTTGGGAAGAGGGGGAGCGCAGGATTGGGAGAACATCAAAGTTTTGTCACCGGATTGAGATATGCTAATGGCCTAAAGTTGAGACCCATCTTTAAAATCACAGCTTCCAGATGTCAATTCTATCCAGGTAAAAGGAAAGAAACAAACAATAAAATCCCTCACTGGATATATCAACTTCAGATATCTCATAGAACAACGAAGGCCAATAATCTTGATTTCTAAATTTTGATAGTTGAGTGATATGCTGCACAGGAAAAGTTCCCAGGGTGCAGGAACAGTTATGGGTGTAGTTCCAAGCCCTTGATCAATTTACAAATCCGTAACAAATACAGGAATAATACATAAACACATGAAGAAAATCAGTTCTCTCAGAATGAACTGGAGCTATATGCTTGATCAATCATAAATTTACGCAACATAATGTATGCGCACCCCCCCCCCCTCCCCCTCCCC
>CAAKMY010039877.1:0-16540 GCA_901111285.1 Corrigiola litoralis
GATCTTGGGCATGATTAGTTTAGTGTAGCTAATCACAATTAGTATGACTAATCATAGGTTTAGGAAACCAACAACTATTGCTTGTCGTTGAGAAATTTTTGTGAATGTCTTGAGAGAGATAGAGGAGAAGAGAGATGAATGTGAGCAAGGGAAGCAAATGCCTGTGTTGGTTTAAATAGAAAAGTAATATTACTATTTACTGCGGATTTTGTTTTAAGGGAGTGGTTAAGTGTCATCCTCTTTTCATCAATGTGATGCTGAAAACATACATGTGGGAAGAGAGATACACAAGAGGAACAGTGATCGACATGCCCAGAAGGGTATAAAAATCTCACTTTCATAGCTTTTTGTTGCAGACTACAAGCATGAGAGAAACAGAGGTTTAGAGGAGATAGGAGGTGTAAATGAACTGGGAATTTGGGATGAAAAATAACGTTCATGTGTAAAAGGCCCATTTTTTACTCGTTTGAACACTCCAATAATAAAACATATATTTTTGAAGAAAAGCAAAAAATTAACTTATTCGTAAATACATCAAGCTCGTGAAGACAAATGCTTGGGGTCACTAAACTGATACATGTATCAAGTTCTGAGATCACTAAAATAGAATTAGCTAAAACAAAGGGCACTAAACTCGGAATAAGCCAAGCTCATGGCACCAAAATGGAAATTTCCTTTATTTTTTTATCAATATATATATGGTAAGAAAAATTATCACTCTAACCAAATATTGGCCACTCGCTTAAAAATATCATACAAGAATTTATGGAGAGACATTAGTATACGAATGTTAAGTGTCCTGATTGTATTGTAATTTTATATACCTTAAAAGACATAGTTTGTTAAATCATCACTTATAATAATAATAATAAATAAATAGTTTCCTATTGTAGTGCACTTTTTTATTTGATGATGATAATGTTAATAAAAAAAAGAGATCAGGCTTTTATACATGCAATTCTATTTATACATACACGTCCCCTTAATTTTCCTGAAGAAAAAAACCTAGTCTCATTCCATCTGGGTCATTCTCATGGAGCGTCTAACCTTATTGATGTTGCGTGAAAACAAAAACGAAGGTGAAGGCGAAGGCGGTTATAAATTGGTGAAAAATAGTCCTTTCTTTTTATATGTAGGCTGAGTGGACCTTCGGATATGCACCATTTTAGCTGGATATTCAATGCGTAGAAAGCTTTGTCAAGACACAGATGTTCTATAGGATGAAAGAATAGACAACTTTTTCAAGGCAGTGATGTTTTAGATGATGAAAGAATAGACAACTTTTTTAAGGCAGGGAAGTTTTTTCCAATGATGTATATATGTTTTCATAAGGAAATTGACGAGTTTATTAATTTAAGGTTAAAAACTCAATCAAAATACTTATTAAAATTGAATAATAATCATGTTTTTTTTACCTTTAGCTGCCGGTTTTTGGGAAAACAAAATCTAAATCAACAAAAAATATATATATCAACATTGTATGACACATAAATATGAAATTTAATATATTGAAGACTATCGACCATTAATTTTCAAATTAATGGGTTAAAAAAACGTTTTTATACCTTATTATGTTAAGATATTTTTTTCAATGATGTATATTTCATATATATGTTTTTATAAGCAAATAGATGAGTTATTAAACAAAAAAATAACTAAAAATACTTACTAAAATCACATAATAATACTGATTTATATCTCTTGTAGCCGGTTCTAGGTACAACAAATAAGAAAACCAACAAAAAATTATATTAACTTTATATTAACACATAAACATGAAGTTTAGTAAATTAAAATATTAAGAAACATAAATTTCAATTTATAACCCTATTAAATAGGCGTCACGTGTCCTCGCTATAGAAATGCTTAAGTGTTTAAGATGAAAGTATAGATTTACATTCCATATCTTCTATTAGCACCCTTCATATATTCTATTAATTTATTTTTCTTTTGTGTATTTACTTTGCCATTCATACCCTCATGTGTTTTGCCAATCTTTTGGAAGTGGTAAATCATTCATACAAAGTATGCTATTCATTTTGTTGACAATAATTGTATAGAAATTCATTCCTATGAGTTCATATTGTGGTTTTGTTGACAAAGAAATGAGTGGAGTGGAGGAAAAATCATCTCTCATGATGGAGTTAGAGATTAACGAGATTTTCTATAATTTGTGATTTTGCATTACATACTATTGTTTTATGTTTCTTTGTTTCATTTTTGTAGAAAAAGACTAATAGCAGAAGTCTTAAATATTAAGCAGATGTCCAGGTGGGGTGCAACCGTTTAGATGATCACCAGACTGACGATGGGTGTCGAGTTCTGCTAGCTAGCAGAGTCAAAGTAACTATTGTTCAGTCCGTCAAGTTTTAAGGCTATGCTTATCAGCATAGGGTGCCCTAACCTTACACAAGGAGTGAACCACAGTGGTCATAATAGCAAAGTTCAAAGCATTTTGTTTATCATGTTGCATCTGTGTGTGTGACTTAGACATCTTAACAGTAATCACTATGCTCTATAGAAGGACCGGCAACACCTCTTTTGACACCTAAAGCGTGGTTCCGAAATGGTCCATATAATATAGTAGTTTTCTTTGATGACAAACTACTTCAAACCAAAGGAATGAGCTAGTGTCGCATAAACAACGGCCTTTTTTTTTTGGCAGTAACAGCGGGCTTTTATTTGATAGATAAATTAGCGAAGTGAACGTCCAATTTTACTAGAAGGTAAACCTATCTAAATTGTTGGAACTTGGAAGCAGGTTGCTGCTATGCAGTATAAAGGGGTTAAACTTGGCAGATGGGCGGATCTAGCATACACAATATGCTTGCAAGTGCATACCCTTCTTCCCAAAAATGTGGAAGATTCATATTACATGATCTCCATAAACTAGAAAATGCAGTATAAGAATAGTGAATTCATACCATATAACTTCTGTCTTTCTCATCTTTATGAGTTATAACTATACACACCCTCTTTACAAATCCGCCACCTAAGGCTTACAACTAATTTTCACCTTCAGATTCATGATCCATGACTTGTTGAACTATTATCGAAGTCCTTTTTTCACATCAGCAAATTTGAACTGTACCTAATGTCATTTGAATCAATTGATGCAGTACTCTTGTTGATATTCCTGCACAAATCTTTCCCCAATTCCCAACAGTACTTGAGGAACAGCTTTAATATTGTATTTCCTAAAACCAGTGTTTGAGACGTAAGGCGCAAGCTCAGACTCCTTTTTTTTTCCCTTAACCCGTGGACACCTGACACACGAATATAGGTGCAATCACTTGACACTTCATATTAAGCTAAAAGCATGCAAAATTTTGACAAAGGTAGCCGAATTAGACACCCACACATGCACCCGTGTCGGATACTGGACACCGAGTCTGAGCAATATAGATTTCTATACAAGGTTAATAGCTAGTAGAGTAGTAGTCAATTTGGCTTGCGTCAGTTGACCTCCTTATAGTGTGGAGTAACCTGATCAATCCTCCTTTAATTAGGTAAATGTCCAGAGTAGATCCAAGTCACTTTCACTCAGGGTGTACTTGCGCATGCTATTCAAGCTTAGGCGACGACATAGTTTGATGAGAAGAACTTCATGTGCACTCTACTTTTGCTCCATGAGTTTGGTCCCTCAAGAATGATCTTCATTATTCTGTATTGTCACCATAACATCCTGGCAGAGGTTGGTTTCCTGCGCCTTCCAGAAATGTAATAATTCCGTCATTTCGTTTTCTGTGCTTCCTAGTTACTATTGGTTATTCTTCATTGAAATAGACTAGCACAGTTTCCTGCAGTACGTGAACTTTGTTTTCATTTAAGAAGCAACCAAATAAGTTCTACAGTATGCCTTATATTATAGATTATTATTGGTGAGGTTATTTGATGCCTTTATCTTGATAGAGTTTTAATTTGATAGCCATTAGCTTGATGTCACAATAATGGACATGTATTTTCCATTAACTGATTTTATTACTAGTAGACTTAGTAGTGTGATACTGTCGGTTGGTTTGCGTGGTTAAACGTATTAATTCTCTTCATGTGCTTGTTTTTCGCATTTATTGTAATTTTGTTCTGCTTCGTTACAAACTTACATAGAGGGGTGGCTGGGTGCTTTTTATCTTTGTATATGAAACCATGTTCCAAACTGACTCTAAAAAATTGTTTATCCTTTTCAAATTATCTATGTATTTTACAAATTGGAATGGTCGTCGTCACCACTCACCATTATCAACTGGGGAGACTCTCGGCACCAAGAGTTTTAGCCAGTTGTACGATTCAAATTTCAGAGTCTCGGCACCCAAAAGTAAAACCAGTAAATTTTACTGATATGCTCATGCCGCTCATGCTCATGCTAGATTGTAGTACAATATTGTGCCTAGAAGTTGAAACCTTCTAAAAAGAGCATGTTTCTTCTTTCAGAATATTTTCTTAAGGCATCCGTGGGTCATTTTGTTTGAGTCTGTAACTTCGCATGTGGCGGCATGTGGTAAGAAACTGTTGGTCTGTTGGATGCACGTGTCGCAATGTCCCATATGTATTGTTGATTGGACAATGAAAGTGCCATTTCTCCAACCATAAGCCGTCATCTATCTATTCTAAATAATCAGGTAGGTTTTTATTCCATAGAGTTTGACATAAATTAAGGAAGACATTTGGAAGGACTTAGCTTTGGTTGGAATTCCCTTCAAGGGGAAATGTAAACTAAATATCAGCCTAACCAATGAACCCCACATACGTACAGTGGATTTTGAGGTTGTCACTTAAACTGTGCCAAATTTACGGTGTTATTGCTGCATGCAATTATGAAGATCGAATATAAAATTATGTCTCGTCTACATGACAAGATACTCAAGAATCAACATGGATACTGGCATTTATAAAAGGTTTTTTCTTTTCATTTGTTCTCAAAGAACGGCCATAAAGGCTAGTGATGTATACGAGATCTGAATTCATTAATTCATATAACACAATCTTGTAATGACTTTATCAACTAAGTTGGATATATGTAGTGAGTTTTAAAAATAAATGTGATGAATGGAGAATTTGAAGCTTTAATTTCTCAAGGGTTGAACTTACACCAACTATAATGACACTAACATTGAGTTGTATTGTCACACCAAGGACCTCCACAAAATGCTTCTACAAAACATAATTTCCTCTAATAGACGGCAGATGTATAGGTGTATTTACTTGTCATAATTTGCTCTTGTTTATAGAGGTTCTCCTTATTGTTACGTGTTTTTCTTATCTATTTTATATATGTGGAGGAGGAATAAGGGAACATATCTATATGTTGTTGTGCTCTGTCGTCATTCCAAGTGGCTTAAATAGGTTCAATATGAGGTCACACTGACTCAAGGGATCGGAGACTTGATTGATGTACCGATCAAATAATGATCATGGATGAAGTAGCTTCACTGACATCTATGACAAAGAAGAGGGGAAAGGGGGAGAGAGAAAGCATAGATTATATTATAATGGTTTACCATGAAAATAAAGGAACAAAATCTTCGAGAGGAAAAAAAATATTGGACAATATCTTTCGTCCAAAAAAAATTAAAGTCATTAATAGATGATAAGTCAACGAGTGATAGATATTAAGCTGATCGATCAAGTATATTATGTATCTAACGCTTAGATTACATTTGGTCTGGTGAAGATTTGAGATGAGTGTATCCTTCTCGTAAAACCTACGTACGCAAGACATACTAGAATTTTGCAATATTTTGTACTTCTCGTGTTATTAGCCTATTGTAAGGAGTCCAAAGGTGAATGATTTAATATTAGTGGCAAAGTATTCTTTTAGTCTGATAATAAGTATTTAGTTGCAAATAAGAATCAAATCACCAACTTTGTGATTGGGATTAAAGAACTTCGTCAGAAGTAACCCTTGTTCTCGTATTGGTGTCAATGTGTCATAGTATTGAGTATCAAACATGCATAGACACTTAAGGTAATGCAAATTGACAACATTGTTCAAATTAAAAGGTATAACGAAGTGTGCGAGTAGCACACAAGTTACGGGAAAATGGAAATGTCAGTAGGAAGTGGATATCGAGATAGATAAAAAGGGTTACAAACTTAAAACTTTGTTTATCAAAGGCAGACTTAAACTTCTAATATACGGAGTATGCTTTATGCAAAGTATGACCTGCTGAACGGAGCATAAGAGAGGATTACCATATTAGAACATCTTTAAATGTATGCAAGAATATATCTGCATGTTTCACCATAGTCAATGAAATGGTTTCTAGCACCAGAAATGGCACAACATATTACTTACACCAGAAAATGGCACAATATAAATTTTCTGTTGCTTATTGAACAATAGGCAAAGCAGAAGTTTGATTTTTATGGAAGATAGTTATCTGCAAGATACAAAATCATAGTGATGATAATGCCTTATTTCAATATATATGAACGGTACTTACCATCATGTCTACTTTTCAGCTTAGATGAATGGTACACAAGAATTTGATTTATCTTTTGAAATGCATACTGTAATAGATAAAGGATCAAGAATTCAAGATTAGCCATCCATAATGACTAGCTGCAATTGGCCTTCTAAAATATTGTTCACAGTGGGTTTACCTCGATCAGCTCCTTCAATTCATTCATTCCTACAGTTACATAGGAAGATGAGCTTAGAGCCGTCCTTGTGCTTTTTCTTTCTTATTTTTATTTACTTCTTAGAAGTGCTTTTGATCTTAGCTATCTTACTTGTGGCGCATACTTTGATCGACATAATTGATTATTTTTTGCTAATTGTGCTTATCCTGAGATAAAGAAATTCAAAGAAATCTCAACAGAGAGCAGTTTTTACCATAATATAAGGTTCCCCTAATCATACTGTGATGAATTTCGTAGAAGAAATTAGAAAGGAGATTTGAGGCCAAGTCAAGAGCTTTGATTTTCGTTGTTAAACTACTTATTCAACCCTTATATTATGATTTGATTCCTGCTGAAGTCATACATTATCTGCTCCAAATAATTGGGCTTTAGCTGTTTTTCAACGAGTGATGACTAACAACTAATTTGGTGAATTTGACTTGTGGCTTGCCAATCAGTTTCTCTTTTCCCGTGAGATATTGGCTTTCTTAGATGGAACAAACTGAAACTACAAATACAGCTCTAACCTGTTGAATTTTTTGAATAAGGGTCATAATACATTAAGGAAATCTAACGTAACTAAACTTATCTCCTTCGTTTATGTAGTGTAATTGAGCATATTTGAGCCTGCTTGAGTTGCACATTTGATTTATGCTATGCTAGAAGCGTAGAATTATTTCTGACGTTTAACTACTAGTGGTTCTGCTCTACATACATGCACATGTACATTAATAATTTTCTTACATCAAATTTTTCGGAAATTCTTAGGATACTCCCATTTGGTACATTCCTGATCGAGCCAGTTGATGAAATTTCACACCTTGTAAAAAGGAGGGTGAAAAAACTATATTATTGATCACCTATTCACCTGTACTGACAACTATTCATGCATTATTATGATTCAGTGTTCTTAGAAATAAAAGGTCCCCAAAATTCAACCAAGCTAGCTAATCTGACGTGCACCTAAGGTAACATTGGTGACTATGCTTTCTTCCTGCGTGTATTATTGTTTATGGTAGACCTACCAATGACAAATGAGTTTCCAACAAATCACAATTCCTTGTGCTACAAACTTAAGCTAGAATGGATGATTCTTTTGATTCTTTGGATTAATTAGCGGAGAGTTCTTGATATATTCGCGAGATTGATGATATTACTACGTACTCCATGTCCTATGACTTGATAATGTCCTAATCCTAATGATAATGGGGTGATTTGAGTGACTTATTCAAAACTTGTTCAGTGGATGTTTGGTACGACCAAATAAAGTTCTGGCCAATTCTTACTTTGGCACAGAATCTATTTGAAACCACTCTAGGTCAAACTCCATCCCTATCTCTTTCACCCTCTTGCAACTTCTGATTAATTATTATATGTACTTGCATCTTCTTGTGGTCCACGCTTTCGATTGTAATCTATCATTCTATTGTGCCCCTAAGCTACTTCTCTTATATCATATATATGTATGTATAAATATATGATCTTCCATTAGTTGAGCAAAATATTGTCAATCTGACATTCTAAACTGTTCCATAACCATAATTAACAATATAGTGCTCTTGTATTACAAATAGATAAGAGCTAGTCTACAAAAGATGAATGATTCTATGAGCTCCACAAATTACATGAGAAAAATTAGCTCTTGTAGAGACGATAATTCGTCAGAAGAGAGCAGTTGGACTTCGTATTTCGAAGACTTCATGGCCAACGGTGATAATTCTTTATGTGCTTCTGGTTACCAAAGCTCCTCAATGCTTTCTGATGCAGCTTGTGCTGAAACCATAAACCTCGGTGACAACAACGGTGAGCGTGTCAGAACAGCCGGCACATCGCTACTGCAGAGGAACCGCAAAAATTTGATATGTCAAAGGAGAAAAACCAAAGCCCTCCATGTTGATGAGGAGTTGGAGGACACTGCTAGCTCACCTGGTAACAGTCCTAAGGTATATATTAACGATGTGTTTTTCCTCTTTGCATGTAAACTATCCCATGTATTTGCCTCTCTGGTGGTATATCCAAATTTGGTGTCACCTACTTACATGTATTATTATAAACCCCTTTTGATAGAGGCTATTAAGCCCCTAAGAATGGCACTCAAATCGGATACCACCATATAACGCCTTATCATTGTCGAGATATTATTATCCATGTTTACGTTCTATTTTCTAACCTTTTTGTTACCTTTTATAGATTAATGATCTCTACCGCCTATACATGAAGTCAGAAGAGTTGAACAGTGGAGATGTTTCCCAGGTAATTAATTAACTTGAATATCAGCCGATCATATATGCCTAAATTAAAGATCGTCATGTTGTAGTTTATTTCTTTCTTTCTTATACGCTAAGGAACATACCTATTTTTGATTTCCATAGGCATATAACTCCAACCATTTTCAGACTGAACAGAAGCAGGACCATTTCAACAATTTTCCTCAGGAGGTAAAATGATTATACATAAACAAACATTTACCAATATATATAGGTTGCAGTACGGTCATTCAATTTTCTTTTCTGTTCTTGTTTGTTTTATAATGGTATAAACTAATAACAGTACCTTTGGTTGTTATACAGGTAAAAGGACATGATTCACAGCAGGCAGTTGAAGGCATTGACATGAGTATCCTAGAGACAGAACTGAGAAAAAAAGGACTTTGCTTGGTTCCAACGTCTATGTTATTAAGTTATCTTGATTGAAATATTAAATTCTATGATCAGTCCTAGTTTGTCAGTGTAGCTCCTTTTGAATCTTGATGAGGATTAGTAAATATTGAATCTGGCTCAATTGTATATGAAAGCAAGAGACCAATAAGGACTCTCTTCATTTAATGGAGCAAATAGGAAGCAAGATGGAAATACTATAGGCCAAAGGTATATACTATGGCCCTAGCCTTAATGTATAGTTAATTAGGTTGCATATTGTACTATCAAGCACTATTTGTATAAAATTTTCAATTTCAAGTGTAAATTAGAATGCGGGAATTTGTTATATCTGTCCAGTACAAATTAAGGGGAAGACACAACCAACAGGTTAATTTATTTTAACAAAAGCAAAGTAAATTTTCAATAATGTGCAGCAATGGTCAATGAATTATGCCTAGACATTGATTTGTAAAAAGTCAATTGCATAAACTAAGATTATTATCAAAAGAAAGGAGAGAAAACGATTTCATTGTTGTTTACGTAACCTCGACTTAGCTACACTTTTTTATACAAATCCTACAATACGCACTGCTTTGATGTTTGTCCATTGATAATATTTTATTTTTCTTAGTTCCACAAAATAGGCTTGCTTGTAGAAGTAGATTTGCATGTCCGTTGCCCAAGTCATACAAATTACAATTAAAAAATGATGTTTGTTAAACAAGCATATTTACCCAGAACACTAAGATCAACTGGTAAGGGGTTGAACTAGCTTAACCAGAGTTCTTAGGTTCGAGACCCTGGAAATGCAACAGTGTTAAAACTCAGAGGGAGAGCTTTGTCGCCCTAGTGGTCCTACCCGGCTCGAATCCGGTCTAAACCGGATGGTGAAAACCAAAAAAAACAAGCATATTTAAATTTTACTTTTTTCTACCTCCTCTATTTTCACTCACTGACTTTATTATTTGATAAAAAGTAACATTAATAGTGGGATAAATGATTTAATTCTATGATAAGACAGAACGAACACTTAAAGAAGTCCAGACAATTATTTGATAAAAATGACTTTATTGTTTGGCTTAAAAGCTCACCTGATTCTTTACTTGTTCTCCAAATTATAATTGTTTGGCTTCTTCTTACGGAGTAATTCTTAAAGTAAACCTTAATAACAAGTCATCATATGTTAATGATGCAGTTATGCTTCGTTGAGTATCTCCTCCATACATTCCCTTCATTTCCTCTTTGTCGCCACAAATACTGAACTAAATACCGTTTGCTGTTTAGACTGAGTTTAATAACCTTATTCCTAGCTTTCATTTCTTTTCACGTTTTATCTTTTTTTTTTTTTTTCCCTAGCCTCTCTTTTGTTTTGGCTTCAGTTCATAACATGAGTGCCCACAAACTTCACAAAATACTTCTTGTATGTAGGTCTATCCTATAGTTAGTCTAGCTCTTACGGTTAATCTCTGTAGCTATATATGTATCGCTTAATTAAGCCATTGCAATATATAAGCTCCATAAAACCTCTTCACAACTAATTTCTAGTTAAGGATCAAGGTTGGCCCAATGATAGGAAACTCAACCTGCCTGGGGGTTGTGCCAAGTTTGAATCCTTATATCCCCCTCCCCGACAACATTAGTTGTTCCAATGTACCAAAAAAAAAAAAAACTAATTTCTAGTTAATTGTTTAACTTTGTACATACAATGATTGAAAACTAAAATCTGAAAACCGCAAACTGCATTTCTTAGCTCATTTTTTTCTTTCTTTCTTTTTTTTTTTTCTTTTTGGGTTTTTTTATGATGTAGGCTCATCGCAATAGTTTTTGGTCCCAAAGGAGCGCACTAAGTCGCGGGTGAAAATCGAACCCCCAACCTCATGATTGGGATAAAATAGCTTTAACCACTTGAACTAATTCTATCTGATAAAGTCACAAGGTAGATACCGCAAAAAAGTACTCTAGGCCCTCCATGTTATTAATCATTAGCTTGGGTGTTTTTCATATAATAATAAACATTACTGCTACTAACTACATGCAGAATAAAAGGATGGGAATATGTGATTGGAAGCCCTTCTACAAGAGATTGAGGTTATCCAATCATTGCTTCATTTCGGAGGTTTCTGGTCATGTTTATTCTCTTATCCTTTGTCTTTAAGCAATTTAGGATTCCATTGGGCAATCATTTGGTTCATTTGGATGTAGCATTAGTAAATTAATTTGTCTTATCAGAAAACTATGAGCAACTTGTGTTAAGTCATTACTTTTAATTTCTTTTGCAACTTTTTCTAAGGCAAGTTGAGACAATAATGAAACGTTTTTTCGCTTGTGACGTTCGATTTCTTTTCCAATATAAATCCCATGCGTTTTTATTTGTTGGCTTGTTGCCCATGCTAATATGCTATATTTCATGCTGCATTGCCCATGCTATATTTCATGCTGCATTGCCCATGCTATATTTCATGCTGCATGCACCAATGCGCCACGGAAATTTGTTTGATACCCTATCTTCTTCACTCCGCTAGTCCGCTGCTTGACCTCGCGATGCAATTCGCAACAACAAATTTGGACCTATGTTTATTAGATATACTGCATATATACTGTATACAGCTAGCTTAGCATCACTCTTATTTGGAAGTAACTTCCTCAATTTCCTCTTATTTTTGCGTTTATATTTGCTGGTGGGAGTTGTTGTGGTCGTGTTGTAGGCTGTAGGAGGAGGAAAGATTGGCCAAGTATCAAACATAATTGTTAGAGAAATTAGTACCCCAAAAAAATAATTGTCGTAATACATGTGAATAGTGGAGTTGTCCCACATATACAAGATAGTATGGAGGTGGCTAGTATATACTTCAAATGTGCTACATGCATATTTTATCATTGTCAAGGTTGAACCTTATGAGACTTGTGTGTTGATTCGTTAATTATATTTGTTTTTGGTCTGAAATGTGCGCACAAACCCACTTGATCTATTATATTTGTGAGACAACGTAACTATGTGACAAAGCTCATTATTTATTGAAAAAGAGGTGGATCCGGAATTTTATAAAGAGGATGTGAAATCCTAAGAGCTGGGGGCGAATGGGCAATGGGCTTGTGGGGGCGACGTGGGGCTGCCGTAGTGGGACGTAGGCATCAGCATCACTACGTGGTGGACTGGTGGCGAAGTGGTCGGAGGGCGTCGTTGAGAGAGTATTTTTTTTAAAATAAAATAAAAAAAAAGTCAGTGAATATAATGTGGTATGGCGTATTGGTGTACAATATTGAGGGGAAGAGAGAGAAGTAAAGGAGAAGAAATGAATGGTTCTTTTGGAATTGGGGTGTTGGGTTAGATTTTTTTCCATGTCAAAGTCGAAAATGCCCTTATTTTTAAAATGAGGATGCAAAGCCATGAGGGTTAAATGATAACTTCACAAATTATTTTTTTAGGATGCAAATGCATCTTGTTGCAGTAGCTTCCATCCGCCCATGATGGTATGATTGCCTAAGAAAACACTCTGTGAACCTAAACGTTTACTCTATCGTTACTTATTGGTTTTTAGATGTAATCTAATTGAACTTGTGTGTCACCGCATATTTTTTGTGAGTGCGTTTGTGACAAGGCCCATCGATAAATTGACAATAACCACTTCAATTAACAAGAAAAAAAAAAAGAATCATTAACAACATTTGAAAAAATAACTAACAACACCTATCCCTTAGGTACATGCTCAAATTTGTCTCAATGAAGCAAAAAACCATATCAGATTCAGAGGTTTGGACGAGCATTACTATTTTGTGCACTTTAAAAGGAGGGAACAAAGATGTTGATCAAATTTTCAACTCTTCAGGAGACAACCATTAATGGGGCGCCCATTTTTCCACAGAAGAAATGTATTCTTCCACGGGAGTCAACAACAATTTGACCGAAATACTCCTAAATAACAGTCAGATCCATTTCACATTCTCTGACGCTCTTGCCTCTTCTATCTTCTCCTTGGTTTCTCTCCATTAATGTCTTCTACCTCCAACCTGCACCTCTCTCTATAACCCAATATTATCAATCTATGACTGTAAAGATTGATATTTGTTAAAAAAAAAGGGGTGAATCTATACAGCATGAAGCTTTTGGGTGCTGAATAATTATTACTATGAGATATGAATGGCCGTGCGTCGCCAGTATCTCAGACACCGGTGGGCTGTGGGGGTGGGAGTTGTGGGAGGTGGTGGAGGGGGTTGTGATTTAAGTACTTTTCTTAAACTAAATGACTTGGTTGATCATCTCCAGCGATAAACTCCAAAAACACCAACCTCTTTTTAGCAGTTATTTTCTTTTTTGAATTTTGTTGAAAAGATCTGTAATGGATTGAACATTGAACATTGCATCGAGTTTTATGTAAACCATCAGCAAGGCAACAGCAACAAGATATTGACATTTCCATCAGCTCGTGAAATGTGGTAGGTAGGATTAGTTAAAATAAAGGTATTGTTGGTATATCCCTATAAATGTCCGTGGAAGACTACATTTCTTCCGTGGAAAAATGGGCGCCCTAATTAAAGAACTGTAAAAAGGAATCAATTGTTAGTTACTTAGTTGCACAAAAGAATTTTTTAATAGAAAAAACCATTGCGCATCCGGGGAATCGAACCCCGGTCAGTACCGTGGGAGGGTACTATGATACCACTACACTAGATGCGCATTTTGTGCTACAAAACTTTACTAAACTTACATAACATAAAGTCGAAACCAACCGAATCAAACCGTGTCATAACTGACAAAAGCTATGCACCTATGCAGGCTTCAAAAAGAATAAACTAAAAAACTAACAAAGCTATCTCACCCAGCTACCCAAAGGTCATAACCTCTATACACTTGAAACAAAAAATTTGTGCACCCCTTGCGTTGTGAATTGGTCATAGATCAATGTTGTAGTAACTAGTACAGTAAGTGAAATTTGAACAATTCAAATGTTTCCTTACACCATCTGAATCAGTGCCTCATATCATCTAGCCGCATTCCAATCTGAGTTTTGCTTTATCAGTTGGTATTTGGAGACCGTCTACTTTTTAATTATAAAAAACCGTCTACTTTAATCATATATAACTCTGATATAGCTTAAGCTTTCACGGAACCTAACTAATCTATATTCCAGGAATTTGTGTTACTCTATAAGTTATCTATAAGAACAATTTACCAAAAAAAATCATCTTTTAGTGTCTAACATTATTCCTTATATAATGGACAATACAAATTGTAAAGCGTGTCATCCATACGAACATACAATTCGTTAATGGACAATATGTAGTACGAAGATGGAAACAGCGAGATGCAATGCAAACCCAGAGTCTTAAAAACCTTAGGCAGCGCGTGTTTTTCACAATCCATAAAACCTTGTTGATGACTTTGTGTCACTCGCAAAATCACAATGCTAGTCTTGTAGCGACTTTAACTGGAAAATTATGTACACCTGGGTCAATTTCTTTATTAGTAGTGTCACTGTGCAGAAAATTGACTGTACAGTCTCTAGTTCAATCACAGAGGTACACAAGATATCAGCAGGGTGAAACGCTTCTACAAACACCACCGTAACCGCGACTACATTCCTAGCCAGAGAGCTTGATTTATAAAAGCACTCTTCAGGGTATGCCTGATAGTATTGGTCATGTACAGTCGGACTGAGTTTATAAGGAAGTTTTAAGCACAAATTTCACTGTTTCTCAGGAAGCTTCTCCAGCAACTCTGGTATGATCTCAAACAGGTCACCTACAAGTCCGTAATCTGCCACCTGTAACATAAAACATTTAACAGTAAAATTCGACGAAAATTTATTTCTAAAAGAGTGGGCAAAAATGATTTTTCGCATATGAAACATTCGGATTATATTTGGGACACTTGCAACAGGGAGACAAATGAGCATACAGATCCATCAAGGAAAAAATAAGACATCCAAAGAAAGGCGAGAGATGCATCTTCGGACATACCAATATACAGCAATTTGAGCAGAAGTCATTACCTGGAATATGGGTGAATCAGCATCCTTATTTACAGCTACAATGACTTTGGAGTCTCTCATGCCTGCTATGTGTTGAATTGCTCCTGAGACACCAAAGGCCATGTATAACTCTGGAGCAACAATCTTTCCTGTTTGTCCAACCTGAAAGACAAACAATAAGCGACTTACACAAAGTGAAAATAACCTCCAGACTGTATTCAGTAGACAATATAATAGATGAAGTATTGATTTTTATAGCTTGCTTGTCAGCAACGAACTGCGCCTAAAATACTACAAACCAGCACAATAATTTGTATAATGGCAAGTTGTAATTTGCCCCTTAACTGAGCTGGTGTGGAAGACAAATATACTTTGGAATAGACTCATCATAAAGACAATATCACAACTTCAAGACCAATTGTAAATGGTGGTTGGTCTTGGTGGTACAAATATTCCTATGGGTGTTTGGTGCTATCTAGATCTGGCTGTCATTGTTGTTTCTCAAGGTATGTTTGTTAAAAATGGTCTTTCGATGGTCTTGAGGTGTTCAAAAGAATAGTTAACTAGTGGTAAACCTTGCCAGTCGCTACTCTCACCTTCCCAAACCCATTCCCAGAAAGAATCACGGATCTGTGAAATTCCCTTTGGGGGGCCTATTACGTTTTCCTTTGGGGCTCTTGTGTTTGCTTACAAGGATTATATGGTAGTTTTGAGCTCCAATACTATAAAAGCATAGATTTCAGCTCCTTTTATTTACTACGGATCCTGGTTGCAGACTGGTTGTTCAAAATTAAAGTTTTCTGTCAAGGTAGTCTGTCTGCTGGTTAAGTTTAAAGCAATTTATGCTTACTGTTCATTAATAGCTGACACACCATGTCATTTAAACCTACCTACAACGTTTAAAGAGAGGCCAACAACAAATTAAAAGACTGTACATCATGCCATGTCATAAAAGATAATCATATAGTTTTCGAGCGGTGGTATAGACTATAGAGGCACTGATGTTAAAGCATGCAGTACAACAACAACAACAACAACCAAGCCTTAATCCCAAAATAATTGGGGTCGGCTAACATGAACCAATAAAGGGACTCGTCAGAGAACACAAAGGAAAAAGATAGGGCGAGGGGAAGAAGAGAGAGAGGGGGGAGAAAGAAAGAAAGGGGGGATCAGAGAGAAAAAGAGGGGGGGGGGGAAGAAAGGAACAGAGAGAAAGAAATGCTAAACAATTAAAAATCACGCACTCACTCCTAATCCACCCTCACTCACATTCACTGACATGAATTGCTACCCTCCATTGTGCCCTATCCA
>CAAKMY010039879.1:0-18345 GCA_901111285.1 Corrigiola litoralis
TTTACTAGGATTAGCTTTGCTATTGTTAGAGGAGTGGGGGTCGAGATTGTGTCTTGACTCCCCTCTAAGTTCTTGTAAATGTTTCCTTGACACTTTTTATGACAATAATAATAATAAAATAATAAAAATATAAAGGAAAAATTGATTGGAATAATCCGAAGTTTGGGCGGTTCTTTTTTAATAGTCCCAACTTTGGATTATTCCCAGATAATCCCAACTAAGGCTCATTTTTTCAGCTAGTGGTCCCGAAACATCCGACCCTAATTTCCGAACCTAAAATCACCCCAAACCACCCAATAGCCACCAAAACTCACCCTTAAAACCCAAAGCCACCACATATCAGATTATTCCTAATGCATCAGTACAACAAAGTTTAAACTTAAGTGAGTTTGCAGGACTGCTTTTTCAAAAAAAAAAAAAAAACTGTGGACTTATGTCTCATGGACTGAAGCAGACTGATAAGTTCAGAGAGCTCAACCAGCGCGCAGATCGCCTATTGTCACCGTTTGGCACACCTAGACCTTGTATTGTATGGTAGTTAACATGTAACATAATCTATAAAAGATGAGAAAGTATAGAAACATGATATTCAGAGATCCTAATTGATATTATAGTGAATATCAATTGATGAAGCTTAAGTCAAAAAAATTCACAAAGCCAACCGCAAGAGAGTCACCATTCATTCCTTTATCTCATCTAAACTGACTAAGCCAGGGGTAATCACTGTTGTTGGCAGTGTTTAGTAGCTGATGTAATAAGATGAAAGAGGTAACAAACTATATTAACCCATGTGAACTTGTAGTGGCAGAGAACAATCTACAACACACCAATAAGCAATTAGGATTTCATGCATGATGCATTAATCTTTTTGAAATAATCGTCTCAGCAATATCTTGTCATCCATATTTGTTTATGTGGTGGCTTTGGGTTTTATGGGTGAGTTTTGGTGGCTATTGGGTGGTTTGGGGGGATTTTAGGTTCGGAAATTAGGGTCGGATGTTTCGGGACCACTAGCTGAAAAAATGAGCCTTAGTTGGGATTATCTGAGAATAATCCAAAGTAGGGACTATTAAAAAAAAACCGCCCAAACTTCGGATTATTCCCATCAATTTTTTCCAAATATAAATGTGCTAGTAGATTTGACAACAATAACAATAATAGTAATATTGCAAGTTAGAGAATTGAACTAATTGCAAATGTATTGACCTTATTAGAAAATAACTTAATTACACATAATATAACTGAACTAAATTTAATTGAACAAAACATTTTTTTGTTGACAATTAAATAATTTATTAAATTGCACATGACTAATCACAAGTAGATTAAATTGAAGTATAATTCTGATCAAGTCATAAAGAATGGAGCCTTAGTACGTACTTGGGAATATGATGCATATTTATTCATCATATTAAAGCGAGAAATTCATAGCCTTTTGTGTTTTCTAACTATTTGGCTATTTGCAACGTAACAGATGCTCCCCTCCTTAGAAGGACAACAAAATGTACTAAGATTCTACAAAAATAAATAATAATAGTAGCAATACTAAAATGTGAGTTATCCATAGATATGTGTGGTTACTCGAACCACAAGTCATATAACTACCTTTGCACCACTGTCAAAAAAAAAAAAAAAAAACTACCTTTGCACCAAAAAAAAAAAAAGTCATATAACTACTTACGAAAGTTGCTATGGCTGATTAACATGGAACATGATAATGATTTCTAACTTTAAAAAATAGGTGGTAGCTGCAAAATCTCTTCTGCTACATGACGAGAAGTAGTTTCGTCCAAAAGCCATTTCTCCAGAAAAGTCAGTGGACGATTATCTTCATCATCATCATCAATATTATCAATGTCATGAGCCTTTTTCCCATCATTAACATCCTCTTCCATGGAATCACATGTTGTCGTTGTGGTAGTGATGATACCAACATTATTAGTATTCAGGTTTCCAAATGAAAAAATTGTCTCGAGCTGATCTTCCTCATCATGGGAGACAGTTTCCGCCTTTGCATGAACACCACTATGATCAACATCATTGTTGTTGTTGTTGTCACTGCCGTTGATCCCATTGTTATAGACTGCACTGGTCTTAGACGAGGGCGAACACTTCATCCAATTCTCCAGCAGCCTTGAAATATTTTCAGTGCTTGAGGCATAACATGTCATTGGTGATGATTGCATGGATTGAACCATGTCATTGGTATAGGCTCCGTCGAAGGAGTACTGATCATGAAGCTTACTATGGCTATGATTATGATTAAGCTGATCATCGTTGACAGTGGTTTTGCTATGTGATGATGAGGATGTCTGTGTTGTTGATATATCTTGTGGTTCTTGTTGGAAAGCTGATTGAAATCTCTTCAGTTTCTTCTTCAAGTGGGTGTTCCAATAGTTCTTGATATCGTTGTCTGTTCTTTGAGGAAGATACGAAGCAATTGCAGCCCATCTAACCCATCATAGGGAAATATTTGTCTTGTCAAAATAAGTGAAGGATATATTACGAGTGGAAAACTCCTAGAATCTTAGAAATAAAGTAACCATGTAGTTAAGTTGAGAGGAGGTTTCAGTACTTGTTACCCAGTAACGCTTGCAAATGAATAATCATTCCTTCTTCATGAGGAGTAAAGTTTCCCCGTTTGATTCCTGGCCTAAGATAATTTGTCCATCGTAGCCTACAACTCTTGCTGCATCTTAGTAATCCTTTCCAAACCAATCACATATAAAACAATGATGAATAAAAAAACGATAGAGTTAGTGTGTATAATTGTATATATATATATATATATATATATATGACAATAATCCTGAGTATTGTCTTTGATGATACAAGGTCTAAAACTGACAAGCTTGTTTTTCCCGTTATTTTTATTGGTGAAAAGACTAAAATACCCCCACTCTCATCCTCAAAAGACTGAAAAATGTGCTTATTGTTTTATTGGCAATGATCCGTCAGTTTTGGACCGCTGACATCAACAAAGTTGATACTTTGGTGATTATTTAATATTTTCGTAGTTGAGATTATTTTTGTTTGTTTGGATATCGGAGTAGTTGGGATTATATGAGGATAAAGGTTGGACCAATGGTTAGGACCTCAACGTGTCTGGGGTTGTCGAGGGTTCAAATTCTTATGACCCCATTTCGTGCAACATAAGTTGCTCCAATATAAAAAAAATTATAATTGAAATTATTCATATCAATTTTTCCAAGCAAAAAAAAATAAAAAATAAAAAATAAATAGTCCACCTCTGCTTTACAGCCCGTTGACTAAAACTTCACTGATCTCACATTCTCACCCCATCATTTTCACGACTCATTTACAACTAGTCAACTACACAAGTACACAACACAACCATCTTCATCTCATCTTGTTTCTCGGTTCCCTCTTTGTCTCCACTTTTGGTGGGCCCACATGCACATTTTACATAATTTTACATATTTATAATCATATTCATAACTGCCCAAGATGAGGCAGAGAAGCAGAACATCACCAGACTCATCAAATGTTGATGATGCTACTAATGACAATGGGAGTGCCCAAGAGGGTTCCCGGGCCGGGGTTCGGTTACGGACCGTGAACCGGTCGGCTTATGTGGTGTTCACCTTATTTGGGTTGTTGATATATAGCACATGGAGTGTGTACCATTACCAGTATGAGGTTTTGCCTGCTCCTCTTACTGCTCAGCAAGCTGGGAAAAGAGGGTTTTCCGAGGTCGAGGCGAGGAAGCATGTGGAGGAGTTGGTGGGTTTCGGTCCTCATCCTGTTGGTTCTCGCGCTCTTGATCGCGCTGTGCAGGTTTGCTCCTGGTGGATTAATTGTGTGATCATTTTACTTTTATAGTTCACATTTGACTTTGCTGGTCAACTGGCCATGCAATGAGTTTTGTTTTGGTTAGAATCATATTTGATTGTTCTTAGCTGTTTGTTTCATAATTGGTGGTTGGAGCATATTAAGGAATACACCCAACGACACCCATTTTTCGGTTCATGTAGCCATTGCGCGTAGTTTTATTGGTTTCATAAGGTTATTATTGTTGAAAGGATGGTTAAAGGGTGACAATTTGTGACCAACAAAGTCAAATGCGGGCTATGTAAGTTGAACAAAGAGAGTATAATTTAGTTAATTGCTATGTGACATGTGCTTTAGTTGTCATAATTTAGGTTTGTTCCTAGTGGGTTAATTGTGTGATTGTTTTACTTTTATAGTCCACATTTGACTTTGGTAGTTAAGCATGTTCACTTTGAGCATTAGCTGACTACGCAATGAGTGATAATTTTGTTAGAATTATATTTGACTGGTCTTTAGCTGTTAGTTTCGTAATTGGGGTTGGATAACATGAACCAGTTTAAGGACTCGCCAAGGAGCACGTTTGACTATGGTGGTCAAGGTGATAATTTGGTTAGAATTATATTTAATTGATCTCAACTATTAGTTTCATCACAAATTCTTAGAAAAGAATTCGTAATAGGAAAGTAGACGAGCTCTCTGCAAGCTAAATCAACACAAGCTGCAAGCCCAAGTTAACTTAGAATTATATATCCCTTTGTTGGGCCAATATGGCTCCGTCTACTTTTATGATAAAAGAGACAGTCCCACCAAAGAATTTCTGTAGCTCATAAGGTTACAACAACATCCAAACTAACCTTAGTCCCGAAGTGACCGGTCTTAGCGAACATGTACTAGTTTAAAGACTCATCAAGAAGCATATTTAGGGGTACCCTTCAACGATATCCACTTTTCGGTTCATATAGCATTTATCGAGGGTCGACAATGGGCATTACAAACCGAGCTAATGATATCCACTATCGGAGTTTTATTAATTTCATAAGGTTAACCTGTTATTATTGTTGAAAGGAAGGTCAAAAGTGACATTTGGTGACCACTAGAGTCAAATGTGGACTATGTATGTGGAGCAAGGGAGTAGTCTTTAGCTTATTACTATGTGACATAGCTTTAGTTTTCATAGGCTCATAGCACACATTATGTTATATATGAACCGAAATGTCTTAACACAGTTGCCTAGTTTGTGATAGGTTTATTATCTCGAGAAAGTCATGTACGACTTATGATCAAAGGGAGTAGAGGAGAGCTTAGCTAGTGATAGTGATGTTAGCAACTTATTCGATGTGCTTTACTACTTGGTATGTTTGTTCCGATTCAGCTATGAGCTAGAATTAGAATTTTGTGAAAGCTTTTGAGCTATTGAGTATAGTTTGTGGGCAATTAGTGACTTTTGTAGCTTTAGAAAGTGTCGTGGACTCGTGGTTATTTTTTTCCGAAGTGGTTAGCCTGATCCTTCTTGTTAATGCTAGACTAGAGATTCTCTTCCTCTTGAAGAAGACTGTTTTGTTTTTCTCCTTTTTGGATGGTTTTTGAATATACCAACCAGTGCTATCCTTATATTACGACCACCCTATGGCAACTTTTATGTTTCCAGCTCAATTTAGTCTTATTCTTACTACATACATACATAATTGTTAAACAAGTTAGGGTCCATTGTCGAGCTATTACTTTAGAGGGATTACGTATTGAAGATGAGTGTAAGTAACATGGAGTACATGGTATTCAACGTGAGAGAGAGCAGGGATACACAAGACATTGAAAGTCAGGCTTAGATAGATGGCATTCTAAGTACGAATGGTTTTAGTTATTTTGGGTAGGTCAAGATAATTAAGTGTCGGGACATGTGGCTGAAATGTATTTGTGCACGTTACTTCTTGTGTACCTATAATACTAGGAAAAATTGATGGGAATAATCCGAAGTTTGGACGCTTCTTTTTTAATAGTCCCGACTATGATTCTAGGATAGTCCGAACTTTGCACCATTTTTTCAGCCAGTGGTACCACTTTATCCGATCCTAATTTCTCAACCGCATTTCCCCCCGAACCACCCACTAACCACCCATACTCATCCAAACCCACCTCATACACCATCAAAACACCCTAACTTACCTCACAAAACAATTAACAAACTGAAAAACATTGTTATCAACAACAACAACAAATCAATTTATCATAATCCCATTCGTCTTTGCACCTTGTTTAATCCTAACCTCCCATCCTCTACAACCCAATCTCAAGAAATATCAACACCCCACGTCACTATCCTCATGATCAGAGCGCAACAATAAGATTCAAAGTACAAAAGTTTTAACAAACATTAATAAACATCTTCAACACAGAAGATGGAAGTTGGTCATACACTTAAACTTCATTCAAATTTGACTGTCACAAAAATGAGTATGTTTCCATGACTATCTCAAGCTTTCATCTATACAAATTACTACTTGATACTTCAACTTTTTAATGAAAAAAAGGAATACGGTCAATGAAGAAAAATTGAGCTACATTATAAGAGGACCCTCCATTAGTAAATGTTGGAGTTTTTTGGAAGAACTAATGTTGTTTTCTACAAATTTGTAAGGAATGTCCACTAAGAGGGAGGCTAGATGAGGGAGTATATGGGGGAGGTGAAAATAAAGAGATGAAGTAGATGAGAGAGGTGAGAAATTAAAAAGAAGAGAATAATGTGGCCTGAGGTACAAGGAAGAAATGGAGGCCATGGATGATGTACCCAAATTTTTGGTGAAGGAAGATGGATGAAGGTGATGGTTGGGTGTGATTTGGGTGTTTAGGGTAAGTTTTGGTGGATGTAGGAGGTTTGGGCGTGTAATGGGTGGTTAGTTTGGTGGTTCGGGCAAAAATTAGGTTCGAGTGACAGGACCGGATAAATCAGGACCACTGGCTAAAAAAATGATGCTAAGTTGGGAATATCCTAAAATAATCCATAGTTGGGACCCAAACTTCCGATTATTCCCATCAATTTTTCCAAAATACTAACCTAAAAGAGTGGTCGTGAAGCAATTGCTGATAAAGTAACTCCTATTCTTAAGTTGATGTTTGTGCTGATGATGTTTCATTGGACGCACATTCTGTTTCAAAAATACTTAATTATAACGTAGTGATCAAAGATTTTCTCTATTTAAGATGCTTGCGTGGATTGAGTATGTTAATAAATGGCATTAGGATTTCTATGTTGTGGGAAGTTCATTTAAAGGGTATCTTGAAGAAGTGTTGATCCAGAGTAGTTAATTTAGGTGCTTAGCCTGATTTTCAGCTATTTGCTTTTCTAGAAGAATGTGGCCCTTGGTAGACAATGGTGGCGGTTTGGTGCTCTAGGATGTGACCCTAGTGGAGTAGGTGTTATTCTACCCTCCTAGTCTAGGGTTTTAGGTTCTCTGATTTGTGCAGGTTAGGATGCGATTATTGCGATGGTATCTTATTTCCATACACAATCATGCTTAGACGGAATTGAATTTAGTTACTTTTGGTTCCTGTTATGGGTTTGAATTATGATTCTTCCTTCCTTAGTAAAGTAGTGAAAGATAATTTCATCACTTAATGAGTTTTAAGGCTCTTGTACTATTTCAATTCTTGCAAACTTGCTATCTATGTGCTACGGTGCCCTTTTACACTCAATTACTAAGGCTGCATATTATCTTGCATGATTACATTATGCACACAGCATAAGCCTCTCCTCTGTGTGGCTTTTGTGCTACTTGCTTCCCCCACTATTATCCCGTAATCAAGTCAAGCTTGTGTTTCAGTTTTGTCTGTCTTACAGTTACATTTATGACGTGCTGATTATAAACTGTCATTTTGTTCCTCTTTTTGATTTTACTGGACAGTATGTGACTGTTGCTGCAGAAAAGATTAAAAACGCATCTCACTGGGAGGTGGATGTCGAGGTGGAGGAATTTCATGTCAAGGGTGGTGCAAATCGCCTTCAAGGTGGCTTATTCACTGGGAAGACCCTTATTTATGCTGATCTAAACCATATCATCTTGAGGATTACACCCAAATATTTGACCGAAGCAAAAGACAATTCGATTCTGGTTTCATCTCACATTGATAGTGTCTTCTCAACGTATGTATTCGATCATTATGTAGAGTCCTTTTGTCCTCTTTTTATTAGAGTTGTGATTTGACGGTATTCATCACAAGCTTGTGAAGTAAGAGGTTGTGGGTTTTCCAATTAATATCTATGCTCCTTAAACTTGTGTATAAAGAAGTGTTGTTAGATTCAGTAGTTTGGTGGAGTGTAAAAAGCTAACTAGACTAACTTTGGTTATTGAATGATAGTTCTGTAGATTTTTTTATTTTTTGTTTTTCAGAACACCTTTCATTATTCTTCATGTCCTATATAAACCACTACATTTGCTCATGCCCTATATGAATGTTAACTATGTGCTATGTGGTATTAACTAGAAAGATTTGTGAGTGTGATTTGAATATAATAGCAAAATACTTCATGGAAGCGTTTTTGACATTTTTAACCCGGGGGGAGCATTTTGCCATACCTTTTCTCTTGACTGAAAATAGCCCTTTTTTTATTCATGGTTGGACTGCATCTATGGTATCGGAGATGACCCTTCATGCAATCAATATTTATTATTCTTTTTACAATTTTACCTTTTTCTTTTTGTGGGAGGAGGAAGAGGTAATTTGTTCGAGGAATATCTGGTTAGAAACTTATCAATTACCTTTCACTTTGAATGATAGAGTTGAAGACGACTTACCTGTGAAATACCAAGTTTTTTCATTGCAGTGTTTTTCAGATCGTTATGTTTCTTCTTTTTCTGCTGATGATTTTGAGAATCCAAAATTTCCCCCATCTTGTGGAGTTGTTCTTCCTCTTTTCCAGCTAAGGCCACTGGGTATAACTGTGCCTGGAGGTGGGGTGGCCCCTCTTTTTTTAGTTTCAAAAAAACATTGTGATTAATGTTTCTGTTCAGTGTTTGTAGGACTCTTTTTTTTTTTTTTAAGAGCATGTTATATAAGATATATTTGGGTTCTCTTGTTATTACTTCATGGCAAAACAAGGATGGGTGACCCTTGCCATACATTACTCCCTCTAGTTCTATTTATTCTTTATTGATATTGTTCCACGTTTTGCCAATGCACATTTTGTATGCTAAATATCTTTAGTTATATATTAGTAAAAATTATAAAAAGGTGATATTTTAATCTACTCATATAGACAAATCAAACAAGATCTCAAATGACTATATTTTATCTTATATATTGAAAAGAAATCTATAATCAATCTATACTTAGGTATAGTGTCTCAAAACAAAGTATGAAGAATAATTAGAACTAGAGGGAGTAGCTTGTAGAAGATCTATAAAGTACGGATCACTCTGTCTTTCTCGGCATTAGCAATTGCATAGAAGTTTCTGTGGGATTTTGTAGTTCTGAAGTGGTTATAGAAGGTGTGCAAGTAGGTTATATATATTCATGAAGTTAATCATGAATATGTGCTTTAATCTGTTGAAAATCATTTGTCTTTTAGGGGAGGAGCAGGCGATTGTAGTTCATGCGTTGCTGTCATGTTAGAGCTTGCAAGAGGCGTCTCACAGTGGGCTCATAGTTTTAAGAGTTCTGTGATTTTTTTGTTTAATACAGGCGAGGAGGAGGGCTTAAATGGTGCTCATAGTTTCATAACCCAGGTAAATCGTACTTTCTTGCAGGTATTTCTTTCTTATATCATCAATGATTGTCTGTAAGTTTGCAGTTTTCCCTTTCTGTTGGGAATAAAATTAAGTGTAATCAGTTAAAAAGGTGTTAGTATTACATGAGACGAGTTGGTTTTTGAACGAATGCAGCACCCGTGGAGTGAAACTGTTCGTGTTGCTGTTGATTTGGAGGCCATGGGCATTGGAGGAAAGTCCAACATTTTTCAGGTACAAGTCTAGATTTGGTCATGCCATGCACAGCGCATTATCAGATTCATACAACTTGATTGTCTTCCAATACCATCACAATACATTTGACTAATTGTGACGTGGATATTCTTTTTTTGTTTGGTGCTGCATGGTAACTGTGCTGTTCTTGTTCAAATTGCAAATAAGAGAGCGTCATATTTTGAGATATGCTTTATGTTTAATATCTTCATATATCATTTCTACAGGCTGGTCCTCATCCTTGGGCTATTGAAAAATTTGCTTCAGTAGCAAAGTATCCATCTGGTAATGTCATGGGACAGGTTTGTTTCTTGTCTATTACATTATGCATTGTGCAGTTTCTTTTCTCCGCTTGCCTGGACTTTTGTACTTGTGGAGCTTGTATTTTTGTAATGAAAAGATGTGTTTTTTTTTTTCCTTTCATATTCCTTATGCGTTATACTGACTGACCCTATTCGAACATACTAATGCAGGATTTATTTTTGTCTGGGCTTATTAAATCTGCTACAGATTTTCAAGTGTACAAGGAAGTGGCTGGTCTTTCTGGTCTGGACTTTGCATATGCAGACAACACAGCAGTGTATCACACAAAGGTTCGATTAATGACTTTCTGGTCCCATTCGGGTCTGGCATAAGAAAGTAGAAGGGAAAACTCCATTTAATTAAATGTTGGGGGAAAATTTAATCTGTCATGACCTGGTATTTACATTCCAATTTGACGTAATCCTTGTGGTTAATTGAGTTCCCCCTTTTTGGTTTCTTGAGTCATGATGGAGTTCACTCCTCCTCTGTAAATTCTCTTTCCTGCTTTAGTAGTCTTTCATGATTTATATAAAAAGAAGGTATTGAGGATAATCTACCCTAGATGATGAGTCCTATGGAGTTCGTTTTTAGTCTCAGGTTAGTCCTTTTTTGTTTGCTTTGTTGGACGTAGAGAGTGCATCGTATATATGACTATAGTTTTTTGGAGTTTAATACTATTTTTTAACAACCCCCCCCCCCCCAAAAAAAAAAAAAAAAGATAATAAATGTGATTTGACCGGATATTTTGGTGTCTCTTGGGTTTATCTATGATAACCAACCCAAAAATCTAATGCTATCTCATTTTTGTTTAAGACGTAGTTGTCACATTTTTTGTCGTGGGAAGTCTTAGTTTCTTATAGCTGTCTGCTACCTGCAATGTTGAGTCTTTTGACTTTTCACTGTGATTTGTGCTACATAATACTGTTCTGATGTCCGAGCCAATTTATACTTTGTTCTCAACATTTATTTGGGCTCCGTAACTCTTACCGATCAATACGTACTTTGGTTTTGTAAAGTTGACATTGAGTTGGTATCTGTGTGCAGAATGACAAACTTGAACTTCTTAAGTATGGTTCTCTTCAGCATCTTGGAGAAAATATGCTGTCTTTTTTGCTTGAGGCTGCTTCTTCACCTGATCTTGCAAAAGATGAGACTGATGGAGAACTTGAAAATGCTGCTCCTGATTCTGCCATATATTTTGACATTTTGGTATGTTCAACACTTTGAGCCATGGAAATGATTAAAGTTATTATATTCTGGATGTCAAGTGAGCATATTCTAATTAAAACCTGTGCAATGACTATCATCAGGGCACTTATATGATTGTGTATCGGCAGCAATTTGCAAATATGCTACACAACTCAATGATCATGCAGTCGGCATTGATATGGATCGTGTCCCTGCTTATGGGTGGATATCCAGCTGTAGTTTCATTGGCTTTGTCATGTTTGAGTGTTATATTCATGTGGGTACTTTCATTGGGCTTCTCAGTACTTGTTGCCTTTATTCTACCAAGCATGTCTTCAGCAGCAGTGCCTTATATCGCGAGTCCACTGTTGGTAGTTGGTTTATTTGGACTACCTGCTCTTCTTGGGGCGTTTGCTGGTCAACATCTTGGGTTTCTTCTTCTCCAAAAGTATTTGACGCACATATATGCCACGGGAAAGAAAACTTTATCTCCTTCAAGTCAAGCTAATTTGGCTAAGTTAGAGTCAGAAAGGTGGCTCTTCAAATCAGGGATGCTGCAGTGGCTTTTAATTTTGGTGCTTGGTCATTATTATAAAGTTGGTTCATCATATTTAGCCCTTGTCTGGCTTGCTACACCTGCATTCTCATGTGAGTCAGTCTCTCTTTGTGTTGAAATCTGTATGGCAAGAGAGTGAACTAAACAGTATGTCTCTTGTGTGACATGGGATTTGTTTTGACATTCCCACGACACAAAGTGTTAAATATCTTTTTTGTCCTAAACATGAAGTAAATTACGAGTATCTTATTACAGGAATTGGTTAGTCTAATTAATACTGCTCTTTCTTTGTATATGTTTCAAACTAAGTTATGTGCTTGAACATCTATATAGATGGGCTACTAGAGGCAACGTTAGCTCCCATTCGGTTACCAAAGCCACTGAAGATTGCAACCTTGGTGATGGCTTTATCAGTTCCAGTTGTAGTTTCTGCTGGTGCAATTGTCCGAATAGTTGGTGTACTTATTGGGACTGCCGTACGCATTGACAGGTATAAGTTCTGATTAACAGTATATTTTATCGGGAAGGGATGCTGTCTTTGGAGCTGAAACTTTAATGCTTTGTTTGTTGTCAAATTGTTCACAATATTTTGTTAATTCCCATAGTTCGAGTAATGGAAATTGTTAATGTAATTGTGGCCTGTAGGGATCATGCTAAGATAGCTGAATTGGGTTTTACTTTATAATACGTGAACGCTACAATTGCTGCAGAGCTTGTTATGACCTTTCTCAACCATGGTTCTTCACTTCTTTACTCTCTATATACTTGCAACTCTAAGTTCCAAATGATTAATGGATGGAAGAGGATTATTGAGCTAAGAAGAAAGATATTAGTATATGTGATCTATGTAACTTTATTATATGTACTAAATTGGGCGGCAGGAATGGAGGAATTTTGATGCTAACTTCCGAAATTGGTTAGTGTTGGGTAGCTACAGAGCATATGCTGCTTCATGGTTTATGATATTATCCAATCAAGAGTGTTCATGTTGAGCAGACTAAGTTTCAGCTGGAGTTTTTGCTGAAAATGGTAGTGGTGCTCAAATTGACGATGGTGGGTGCTCTGATGATAGTCTCAGCCTTCTTGAAGGCGATAAATATTTCTCTGCAAGGAAGGACATTATAGGTTGTTTATTTTCAAGGGGAAAGGGGAGGGGCAGTGGTTGAATCAAAGACCAGCTAAATACTCCACCACGGGGGATGGTGTTTGGCCAACTATGGTAGTTGGGCAGCACCATCAACAGCTTTGGTCTGTGGTAGTAGGAAGCTTAGGACTTGTTTGGGAGAATGGACCTTCACTCATCGGATACGAAATGAATTAGAACCAATGGCTTAGGTAGTTAGGTTTACTCTCGGAAGAAAACTGGAATACAATTTGAGAATCTAAACTTCGATGTTAACCCTAAGGATAGAGGTCTTCACAAAACTTTTTGCAATCGGGTTTGACTTTTTTAATTCCCATGTCAGTTTCCAAAGGAGCCGAAGGTTTTTTTGTTCTTTGGTTCAGAATATACTGGACTAAATCAAAATGGCTCATATAATTCTTTGCGCTTCTTTTTATCATGTAGTAGAAAATGTTTGGTGAACTTTAGCTCAAGGGTCAACTGGAATGAACCTCTTTGTGTTATTGCAACACTGTGGTAGGGCTGTGTACATCCAACCCCACTTACCAGGCTTGTGTGGGAGCCTCTTTGTAGGCAATGGGGGTAATGATGTTGTTGTTGTTAACTTGTAAAGCCCTCTTGTTGTCTTGTTTTACGCCTTGTTATCTTGTTTTAATCTTAGTTCTCTTTTCCTTATTTCAAATGATGATTGTCTTATCTATAGAAGAACAATAAAAAAGGACAGGAATAGGTATGAGTTACTTCAAGATAAGATAAACAACAAGATACAAGGACGAGGGCTAATTGGTTTGGGCACTTGAAGAGGAGATATCCTGAATTACAGTCATGAGGTATGAGAGGGTAGGAAGTACAGATTCCTAAGTGAAAAAGGGCAGAAGAAGATCGTTAATGGATGGTTTAGCTTGGTTTTCTTTGTCTCGGCTAGATCTCAATTTTCACAATGGCCTCTGTAGATTTCCTGCGCTCTAGGATTCTGATGATCTATGCTACTCACTTCAGAAGGCTCGCACACGTTATAACTATCTGGCACGGATATGTTAGGCATTTAGTTTATTTTCAAATATCATGCCCAAGTATCCAAGTATCTGATATGGGTGTCCGCTATGGCTACATCAAAGAATCCAAGTACATGATGCACTCTTGATTGTCTTAGCTTTCTGTACTTTCTATATGTTTCAAGTCATTACTTACTGTTCTAATATTTTGTTCTTAGAATTTGGTTGGCGTTTCATTAGCTTTTTTTTATTTTGTTTTGTTTTCTATGAATGAACTGCAAGTGTTCCATTTGTGAAATGCATCTAATAATTCATAGCTTTTGCCGTATATCCATTATCTGAGGAAGTTAAGCTAGTGTTGTATATTGTCGATTTAGGTACTGTTTAAACCATTGAAGTGAACATTGAAATTTAAATAAAAGAGGAGAGAGAAACAAAGTGTCCTTGTTTTGTTCAAATCAGATCATGCACCATTCAAACAGAAGCGCACATCATGCAACTCGTTTTTCAGTTTGGTATCACCACATGATGTGGTCTTACACTGCAGCCCTTTTCACGACCTCTTGCTCCAATTCACAACTATTTTACACAATTTTATCACCCACGGACAAAGACCTACATAGTGTGACCATTGAATAGCAGGCTTATTCACTGCTAGTTTCTAATTGTTTTTAGGTTTTTGAAAAAGAATTTGCCTTTTTTTTCTTAGTTAAAGAAATACTCCCTTCTTTTTTTTCAATTTACTACATTTGACTTTTGACACTATTGAAAATCATATTTTCACCTTTAATAGTTTAATATTTTATATTTCAAAAAATTAGTACAATAAAATCATATAAATGTGTTGTTAACTATATCTAATGATCAACATTTTATAATTTTTTCAATTTTATATCAATGACTATTGATGGTTAAAATATCACATCCATTATTTCAAAAAAAAAAAAAATGACATTTATTAGTGTGCAAGTCTGAATGTAGTGAAAAAAAAAAAAAAAAATCTAAAGGAGGGAGTATATGTAATGTGTAAGGAAATAAATATAATTTTTTGAACTCATTGCAACACTGCTTTGGCGGACTTTAGCCATTTTATTTACTGTTGGTGAGCTTTTGAACAGTGGCTACTTTTGTGTGGAGATTGGGTACGTAAGATTGAGTTTTGTTATCTAGCTACTTTGAGGTTATGGTTATCGTGACTAGAGTGTGAACATAATCGAGTTCTTGTTTTTGTGGTTAATTTGCAAATGGTGCTTGGAAGTGCATTTTGGAGCTGTAATTCAGGTAATATACTTTTGAAAAATGATATTGTACCGAGCACTCAGAACACCACTAGTTGTGCTGAAAGATTGCATTGTGGAAGGGGAAACCATTTGGTGGGGTAGGTTTGTGGTTTTGTGCTGGCCAAACAGGAAGGTGGCTTGAGTTATGGAAATGTGGTGTCAAAACATTTTCTTGGTAGAGAAGTGGTTATGGCGGCCTAGTGATAAAAACACAAATGGTCTTCAATGAAACAGATGGGACTCCCAGGTACATATTGAGGTTCCTTCCAGTCCTTGGAAATTTGTCTTGGGGGTGTCATGCACTCATCCTTACTCTTTTTATTCCCTAGGTCGCGCATAGAGTTGGGAAAGGTTTAAAATATAAGATTAGCTTTCGGGGAAATACTTTTGCAAGGAAACAACCTTTCTTAGTATCATTTCCGTGTTCATATTGATTGCAGAACATTCATATTTTTCCTTGTTTGGTTGTAGAGGGAACATGAATTTTATGAGCTTTGCTTGACTTGCTTTGCATATGGATATAATGGAATTGTATGTTCTGCAATCTTTGGCATATCTCCATATGGCCATGCGAATACATTTGTGAACTCTTCCTATAATGCTATGAATTGTTCCCTTTCTTCAGGCTAGAGAGATGAACCAATCTTAACCTCTTTAGGATCACCATTAGTGGCAAGATTAATAGTTTCTGCTTCTTTTTTTATAGCCGTATTATCATCACGTTCATTCATTCAGTTTATTTTTTTCGTATGAAAAGTCATCATCGGTTTCATGGGAATCATTAGAAGGGGTGAATTTTGAGCACAACAAACATAAGCGGAAAGATCTATTTGATTAACAATGGAATATCACTCAGGGATGGAAATGCTAGAATTGAAAATGCTAGAATTGGAACTGCTAGACTCAAAGTTAATGGACTCAATAGGCTTATTACTAGTTTCAATACTAGGTCAAGTTGACCGACTGTGACTATCATCTTGTGGCCATTCGAAGTAGTCCAACTACACTCCTTCCTCCAATTCTCCAGTTGTCCTTCGATAGGGGGATCAAGGCGGTGGGATCAAATGCGTCTTTCCTCCAAAATGACATGTTCTTCTTCTTTATAACTCCTTCACCTTCATGTTCCCTTCCAAAGAGCAATTCTAGAATGGTGTCTTCAGCGGCCATGACCCATTCTTCCTCCTTACTTCTTAGGTGCTCGGGTGACAATGTAGGGTGGAGAGAGTCATCTGAGGCATCACGGTCTACAAGCATTTTAAATCCAGGGAAACAAGTTTTAGTTTTTCATCATTTAAAGGCCTCGGAAATCCATAGAATCGAATACAATCACCTTCAATGAAAATTTGGCCTTTCAAAGTTTTAGGATAAGAAGCCTTTTTCCAAACCTTATTCTTTACCTTTTGATTTCAAATTCTGTGACCTTATATCCTAAGCCAAACATGTTATTGTAGGGTAATTCAAAAAATGTTAAGGGTTCCATTTCTATCTTCTTTCCCCACATGGTCCCTAGAAAGTTCCCATCTTAATCAGGATCTTAGTGATCTTCTCATCCATGTAAAGTGGGAGCTCTTCCCTTATCTCTTCCTCAATTGCAACAACATAATCGATCATGAACCGAAAGAAGTCTTATTCTTCCACAACTTGGCCAATATCAAGTAAGGTTTCTTTCTTAGTCATCTTTATGATTATAGGATCACCCTCGAGAGAGAACAATTCCCTATTCAAAATGAACTTTGACCTTTTGATGAAGAGTAGATGCTACTTTGTCAATGTCATGAAGCCACGACCTTCCTAGGAGCAAGGTAGAAGGAATGTCTAACACCATGAACTCTATCCTCTTCTCGAAATTCCCTTTCTTGATCATCATCAGCTTGGCAAGAACATCTCTTCTATTGTTGTCATACCCCCTTAAATGCATATTGGAGGGCGACATATCTTTGGGATCAAGGATTAACTTCTTTATTGTTCGGAAAGGGCATACCTTCACTGCTGGGCCATTGTCTACTAAGCACATAGGGACCCACTTGTTGGCGGTAGCGATGGTCACATGTAAAGGTTTTTTCCTTCAAATGAGAGGTCATTTTTAGAAAAGGTTATAGCGTGCGCACCACCACCATTCATGACCATATGTTCCGAAGTTATATTAGTATCAACCAATGTATCTTGTAAGGCTTTTAGCATAACTTTACAGTAGCGATAGATCTGCCTTTGTCTTCTATAATTGCTTCACAACATTATTATCCAAACCTTCTTGTCTTTGCCCTTAACTTGAGCTGGGGTCGACTTAAAGTTATGGGCTCTTGTGTATTCGGGGGGAACTGGGAGGGCTAAGTGTAATCGGCGAACTTTCTCCTATATCTAGAGTTTTGTAAACTTTTCCAAACATTGTCAAATAGCATGTAAGTGACACTTGATGAACTTTCTTCTCTTCCTTTGTTTGAAAATATATGCTAGGTAATCACTCTCATCCCATGCTTCATCTTTATCTTTGACCACTATAAATGTATAAAAAACATAGCCATCTTCTTCTATAGCAAAAGACTCAAATCAAAAGTCATGTAGGCCCTTTTATATATTTTTCATTGAAGGTGATTGTATTCAATTCAATGGATTCCCAGAGCCTTTTAATGATGCAAAAACTAAAACTTCTCTCACTAGATTTGAAATGTTTAGGATTGCTCTTTGGAAGGGAGCGTGAAGGTGAACGAGTAATAAAGAAGAACATGTTTTTTTGAGGAATATCGCATTTGATCCCACCGCCTTGATTCTACGTATCGATGGACCCCTGGATAATTGGAGGAAGTAGTGTAGTTGGATTACTTCAATTCCCACAAGATGATAAGATGATACTCGGTCGAGCCCATCACGCCTTCACCCCCGCCCCTTTTCTTTCATTTCTCTCTTGTTTCTCCTCCTTTCTTTCTCTCTTCTCTCCAACCACCATTGCACGCTGCTGCCCCCTCCTCACTGGACGCCCAATCCTTACCAGCCCTCCCCACCAACGCCCCCACCCCAGCCATGTCTGCATCCGGTGCTCCGGCGGGGAGGACTACATGGCAACAAGAATGGTTTGACTCAGTAGTTGTAATACAGAGAGTATGTGAGTGGAGCGAGTTGGCTCAGTTAATCAATTGAGAGAGAGAGAGAGAGAGAG
>CAAKMY010039879.1:18399-53427 GCA_901111285.1 Corrigiola litoralis
GAGAGAGAGAGTGAGTGAGTGAGTATCTGAGTGGAGCGAGTTGACTCGCTGGGAATGGTAGACCTGTGGAAGTATTTTTTTCATTTTTGTATCCTTCTTTTATTAATTCTATAAAATAGATTTTTTCATTCCATTCCTAGGTTGTATGAACCAAACAACTGTGATAAACTAACGGATTTCATTTCCGTTGCATTCACTTTTTGTTTTCATTCCGTTTCCATTCCGATCTTTGAATTAACGCTCCCTAAGAGGAAAATTTGGAACATAGAGCTGGAAAATTTGAGATCTAAAAGTAGTTATGAGCTCACATAATTTCATGGGACCCTTGTCAAATTTCTATTTACTTCGATCATACTAATGGAGGATTCAGCAGCTAATTAAAACACACAGGTGCATTGGAGGAATCTGATAGACTTATACTAATGAATTCATAGTCTGAAGTGGGGTGGGTCTGTGAGGTATCGGAATCACGCTAGATTATTTTTTTATTTTTATCATAAGTAGTATTGGGAAAAAACTGAAAGTGGAGACGCTTTGAGAGCGCGGGAATGAAAACATGGTGCAATTTTTTTTTTTGAATTGATCAAGTGTATGAGGAAGGCAGTGGGGACCAGTTGTCAATAGAGAGGGGCTTTTAATGAGTTACCTTAATTGGAGTACTCTGCCAATGTATATGTGGTGGGCATTTGGATTAAAGCATGGTGCCTAGAAATGCTGAAATTTCTAAGTATTTCCTTTCAAGTCATACACCATAAATAAAAAATGAATAATAGTAAAAAAAAATAAAAAATCAGTGAATTACAAATAGTATGGGGTAGCGGATTCTGTTTGCGTTTCGCATGTCAGAGCGAATTGCAAATTACGTCATACTGGTAATGAGGGACGCAGTCTACCGAGAGGGTCTCTCTATAGAGATTGATGTTTAATTCAATATACTTCAACTTCAAAGGTTTGCCTTATCCTTTGGTTGTATTCTTGTGTTTCTTTCTACTCATTCATTTGTTTTCTAATAAAAAAGTTCTTGGAGTATTAATCTTAGGCGAAATCGCTTGTACCAGGAGTTAGGTGATATTACCAGGTTGTAGGTGTTAGAAGCTTTTCATTTCCGGGTTTTCCGGATAGAAGAATTGGGGTGGGTCCATCACGTCTCCATTTCTAGTATAATATATTGGACTAAATCAAAATCGCTCATATAACCCTTTACACCTTTTTTTGTTTTGAATCGTGAATTAGCGAATGGTTGGTGCACTTCAGCTCAAGGGTCTTTTGGAAACAGCCTAGCAGCCTCTTTGTGTGTACACCCGACCCCTATTGTCTCATTTGGGCGGGGGCCTCTATGTAGGAACTGGAGTAATGCTGATGATGTTGTTTATTGACGTTGATTGGAGCTCTAAGGTCCCAAAGAAGTTGGAGGCTTTGACAAGCTTCAGATTCAAAAACCTAAATGTTGCTTCTCCCCTGATATATGTATTATGTGCTCAAAAAAGTAGAGATGCAGAAATCATGTGTTCTTGCGTTTTGATATGGCTAGGTTTATTTAGAATGATTTATTTGACCTGAAAAAAATTCAGTGCATATTTTTGCCATCGTTCTGATCGCTTTGCAAAACTAGTTTCACTAGGTTCGGGAGACATAAGAATTTTACTTCGATATTCTACTTGGGTAGCGTTTCTGTGGGTTTTCACGGGAATAATTATATAATAAAACTTAATTGTTTTGACTTTTTGTTGGCTAATGTTGTTTCTCTTGCTCCTTTTTGGTGTTTTTTTTTTCTTTCAGATTTTCTCTCTCTTCTTATTACTGAAAAAGTTGACTTGTTTCATTGATCACTCTAAAGCACACCTGGTCCTCTAATGATGTACTGCTCTGTAATTAGTGAAACCTTCTTCTCTATCTGAAAAGGTGATTTCTGTGCAGAAATCCTGGAGGTGTTCCTGAATGGCTGGTAAATGTAGTTGTTTCGGTCGTTGTAGCAGCTGTTGTATGCTTAACACTGGTGTATCTGCTGTCATATCTCCACCTTTCAGGTTTGTGTGCTCCTCCTGGATCTTACTCCTTCACACACGCTGATTCTCATAGCTTTGAATCTGCTTGTTAAGTAGGGTTCTTTGTACTTTTCACATTAGAAAAGATAGCTGGACTAAATTATTTAATTCCACTTTTTTTTCCACCTATGGATTTTGTTAATGAACAACCTCGTTTACAGGATAAGAGTTAAATTTGTCACTATAGTTTACTTGTGAAGCTTGATGGAGCTCCAGCGATTCTAATTTTGATCTTACCTGTAGCATGTTAATGTGTAATTGGGTATAAAATGAAAGCTGACATGGGTAAGTCAAGAATAGTATGAATGTACTTGGTGTCAAATGTTTGCCTGTCCTATGAAAGCTGACATGTTTATGCGTAATGGATATAGGAGTAATATATAATGTACTACAATTGCCTGTTATTTTTTTAGATCTCATCGTTTCAACCCATCTTTTTCTTTCTGAAAACACTAATACACAGACAAGGGTGATTCTTGCATGGGTTTGAAGAGTCCAGATGACCCATGCAGGCTTTGGATATTATGTAACTTAGACTTGCCGTTGTGGAAGTGGAGAAATTTTTAACATCTCTTGCGATTTGTTACTAGTTGGCATTGTGATACATCATATAAAGAAATTTATAACATCATATTATGTTGGGCGTTCTTTTGTTCCCTCCCTGGTAACTGTAAACCTTGCATTGCTGTGTTCTGTTAACAATTAGCATTGATTACTAATGTGGAATGTTTGAAGTGTTGAAACACTATTTCGCATGTTTTTGGGCCTTCAATGCAAGCTTTGAAACTGAGAGGAACAGTGTTAATTTCTTTTTATAAATATATATTTCACACATTTGAGCGCTTCCACACATTCGAAAACAGAAATAGGCAATTAGCAAACCTAGATTTCCTTCATCTCAACCATCTCCACGTAGGGACTGATGACGTGAGGCAATTGGGTGGGACCCCAATGATTCGAAGTTTCGAACTCCCAAGCTCCAGAGTTCTCAGGTATCTATGGTGACGCTTCTCATGGTTTGGTGCATTCAACCTATGCTACACCAGAGGCAGGGATATAAGCCGAGCGATCACCTTGATCCTTTATTCCATGCATTTCCATTGATGCATGATGCCGGTCAGTGTACCACATTAACTGCGTACTTGCTGAGTGCAAATCGAGTAAGAACTAATTTCAACAAGACCTTGACTTTACTGGGGAGTGCCTTACTAGCCTGGATCATGAATGTGGTGATTTTTTTATTTGCCCACCGAACATCACATAGTTTTGTTGACATGCCTTAAATCCTAAAGGTTTGTTTGCAATTATTTTTATGTAATGCACTCTTTGCATGATGTATCATGCACCATATTCACCCGTATAAAAAACATATTCACATAAACAATATAGTTATATATCCATTGTCCATAATATACATAATATAGTTTACACATCACTCATCATAGAGTTTATGCTCACCAATTATGAAATACATATTCATCAAGTATTCTACATTACATATTTGCCAACTATAGTGTATATATTCAACGATTGTATTACTCATATTCATCCATAATCATCTCAGTGCATGATGCATGATGCATCATACAGGGTGTATGATATAATTTACCGTATGTTTGTTAAGGATGTCAGTAGGTGCAATATCAATGAGAAAGTTGTCTAATTTGATTTATTTAGCTCTAAGAAATATGCTTGGTGATAGCTACATTTGAAATATGATGAGGTTTACACTAGCTTCTGATTATTTTAAAAATCTTTGCCATGAGCGTTGACTCTATCTGAGGTTCAGATGCTTTATTTGTTGTTACATGTGGAGGAACATTGGATTTTATTAAAATAATAACATGTTGAGTCCCTTGCCTTTTCAAGTTTTACTGAATTGACATGTGAGTCGGCGGTGCTTCCTCCTCCCAAGGTTTTAAACTACTGGATCTTTTCATTTCAGCTTTCGTATAACTGGTGAAAAGGGTAAAAAATACTATTAGCTGTTCGTATTGTGTTGTCCTTATGACAAAGGAAGTTTTTAAGATGGTAATGGCATCATGGACGACATTCATGTTAGGAAAGAACCTGAAGGTGACAGTGACGTAGGAAATATGCATGTGGTGAATTTTCTTACTAGACCTTGTGTTGAGCCACTTCTTGCATGCGACTCTCTCTTCATCCTGATAGAAGTCTGAATGATTAAGAGGTGTCATTTGGATTTGGTGTCTTCTTCATTAGTGAACGAATGAATGCTTCCTGGTTGCGATGAGCTCGTTGCCCTTAGTTCATCTCTATCAATTCCGTCAAATTAGCTAATTACTAGATTGAGGTGCCTTTTAGCATGCACGTTAAGATTTCTGTCATGTGAGCAGCCTGGTTCTTTCTGAAGGCGAGCCTTAGATATGCTGACACAAATATAATTATCACCCTAAAATTAGTTCATACTCTCGGAAGAGTCAATAGCCTACACCTGTCCACCTTGTGAATAAGGCATGTCCTGAGCTTTAATTGGAAATTATAATTTTAATGATTATATAGGTGGCTCTTTGCGGGTACAGTAATGGAAGTAGTTGATCACACATCGAAAAACTAAAGCTTAATGAAATTACTTCCAAGAGTTGCATCTCTAGATTTCAAGGGGTTGAACATAGGAATTGCATGTCTATAATGATACAGAATTAATTGTGAAGTTTATTCTGACCTTTGGAGTGCCATCTTGCATATTATAAATCACATATAAAAGTGCTAAAATAGTAAAGAAATCCAGCAAACTAATAAAAACTATTCTACTAAAAGCTCCCCAAGCATTCTGCTCGTGAAGCTCCTAGCCTAACATTTTGAGCCATGTTTATGTTTAAGTAGCACTCTATCAATAATTCCTTCTTGTCTAATCTGTACCTACACCTTCTCCCTTAAAAAGCTAACATACAAATTAATGGCTTTTGGAGAGGATGTTACTTGACTCTTCAATGAGTGTCGGGCATGATGCTGGTATTGGAGGATCCGAAACTCAAATTTTCAGAACATTGCGGTATGGCGACACAGTCAAATGAGTGTATTGACCTACTTTGTTGACACGAGTACGACACACTTTGAGTGTCATGTCTTGACCAAGTGGAAGCTAATTGGATCTAGTAAGAGAAAAGACCAAGCAAAACAAAAGTTGGCTATCTGAAAGAGGCCCATCTTATTAAGACAATAGTTTTCTATGAGGGCAAAGTAACCCTCTTACAAATTCCCGGCTTTCTTCTAATCCTCTCCATTGAACTCACAGCTTCCCTGTGATTCTCTGTCCTCCTTCCTCTTTCTTATAGGCAGTTCTTTGCGTCATATCATATCGTATCGACGCGATACACTACCTAAAGTGGCGAGTCCGAGTAATATAATGTCTTGGCACTGTCCAAGTGGTTTCACGAGTTAGGACTCAGAATAATGTGGTCACAAGGCATAGGGTTGACGGACTTGCTGTGAGCATATATCCTGATGATCTCTTTTTGCAGTATCTGAAAGCTAAAGCTATTGCTATCAATTGTTTTTCCTTTATTTTTTTCATTTGCATTGTTTTTTTTCTGATTTGTTTTTTTTTTATTTTGTTTTGGAAATTTCCTAGGAGCAAAAAGGCCAATTATCGTGGTGAGTTGTGTCCTCTTTGGCCTCTCTTTGACTGCAGTATGGTCCGGTGTGGTTCCAAGTTATACGGAAGAAACTGCTAGAGCTGTTAATGTAAGTTGATGATTATTTAATAGAACTGTTCTTTGCATGTTCTACACATCTGCATTTTGTTAAAATGAATAAATATTTGTGCTAAAAGGTTTATTGCAGCAGATATGATGCCTGTTTCATATACTAGTAGGGAGTTGAACCGAGCAATTGATTTGCTGTATCTTAACTTTGTACAGTTCCTGGTTGATTTATGAGATAGTGAAAAACTGCAGCTAGCAGTTAAAAGAGTTATCATTGGTTTTATATGTCATATAAACTGTGTTAATTATTAGCTGGTTTATGTTTTTCTACTGTTACAATCAACCAGAGACTTTAGTGTCACCTGTTTATTTTTTTCACAGTGCATTTGTTGATTCTGTTTTATATCTCATACCCAAGAAGCAGACTTCTACATTTTTGATTACCTGATTAAGAGTATTGCTCATATCTCCCTTATCTCGAGGCTTTTCTTGGATAAAATTGTTCTCTGGTTACCAAGTTCAATAATCTGGTAGTTCAATAATCTGGTCTACTCCTGTTCTAAATTTGTGGGAATAATCCTTTTGATGCTGTTCAGGTCGTTCATGTCGTGGATACAATGGGAAGGCTTAGCAAAGAGAGAGACTTTACCTCATATGTATCGCTGTTTTCTTCAACTCCAGGAAATTTGAAGAGGGAGATATTGCAGATAAATGAGGGTTTTGAATGTGGTAGGGAGAAGGCTATTGATTTTGTTACGTTCTCTGTAAAATACGGTTGCTGGACCTATAATGAAACTGAAAGTGGATGGAGCCACTTAGATATACCTAGATTGGATGTTAAGATGGACAGGAAGGTAGATAAGAGGGTGACCGAACTTTCTGTTGACACAAAGTTCTCAACCAGATGGTCCCTTGCAATCAATACTGATGAAATAGAAGATTTTGAGTTTCGAGGTAGGAAAAATCCATTACACTCTCTGTTAATGATTTGTTGTTTATTCTTTCACTTTAGTGATTTTCTGTTTGTATGAAGAAACAAAGAATAATGCGTAGATCAAGGACTAGCTTCATCTACTGCACTGTAGAAAAGTCTGTGAACAAGGATGTATTATTTTGAGCCACCAGAATATTCCCTGCTAACTGACAAAATGTAGGATCGCCAAGCCATCTATGTAAATTGAAGGGAAAGACTTAGTTCTCCAAAATGTTTAAAGAATACATTTTGCGTTCTCATTTTATTCCCCCGTATCGAAATTTTGTAGTCTTATGTATGAAGAATTATCCATAGTATGAGTAGCCCATCTTAGTGTAGTTGGACGTTATCCGACTGGATGAACATAGCTCCTTTTGTTTGGTCTGGCACCTTTGTTGAACAGCAATGTTCACCACGAAACATACTTCTTGTATAAGAAGAATTTAGAACTGCAATTGCCAACAAGAGAGGATTTGGGGTCTATTAGAACCTGATTGTAAGCATGAGGTGTCATAGTGGTCGTTTGGTTGGCATTTAAACACCTAGGAATTCCGAATTCCCGGCAAGGGCCGCAGTTGTAAGTTTTTTGGTTGACATAGAACACACAAATTAGAACTTTCTAAGAATTTCCACTTCCTCCAAAATGGAGGAAGTTGCTCACCTAGCCCAACTTCCGTAAATGGATTTCCCGTGGGGACAAATTAAATTTCGTCCCTTTCTTGTTCGTGAAAATGCTCGACCCCTTTTAAGTTGGTTAGGTAGTCATTAGGACAAATTTGAACCCTGTTTTCCAAATTTATTTGTACCTGTTTTTTCTACTGGGAGGTGAGATTTTGTTTCTGGAAAGGTCCTTGTCTGCGGCATCAGTTTGCAATTCGGTTTTTGTGGGAAGATGCGCAGCTTACCATTAGTGGACACTATTTCCAGCATGCGTCCACTTTGGATTTTACTTGTTAAAAGCTCCAATGGGTGTGTAAGCATTTCACTTCAGTATTTGTTCTTAATTTTGCTTTTCTAGCAAATGGACAAAGAAACTGCTCCATCCAAGATCTTACATGTATCAACTGCACTCCTATCACCTATTATTGCCCCTAATTTGTCAAGACTATAAGACACCAATTGCCTTCCCCCACCTCTCAATAGCGGTACATCGTTTGTCAGGCTGAAATATTGAAGGGACATTTCTAGAATTAGTTGCGTAGCAGTATTTAAAGTTCTAAACTTACCAGAATATGGTTGTAGTGGTAGTTGTAGTAGAAACATTAGTTGTACAACAACATGACAACAATTAGAAATGGAACTGGCAGAGTATGGGGAGGTTAAAGGTAGCAGTTTAAGAGAAGAATTATTGGAGCATGGGTTAAAGGACAAATGAAGGTAATAGAAGGTGCACACATGGACATCGAAGATATCTGAGCCGATAGTACATAGTGCATACACACAGAGAACACAAAAAGTCCACTCTACTGCGTATCGTACATTCATAATCCATACAAGCAAAAGCTGCCTCTAGGAGGAAATTTAATTTTATCTAGGATGAATTTAACTATTAAGCTATAGGAGGTCTTGTGAGGTGAAGTCAGCTATATCTTTTCTGGTTCCCTGTACTCCTAGCATAAGCCATGTCCATGGTGACTCCTATCAAGAGCCATCTGTTGGAAGAAATTTTACAGATATGTGTAGCTCGAAAACTCTTGGCATGCCCCTTTATTCTTTATTCCCCTTTCATTATCTTGTGCTAATAGAAAGGTTCATATTGCATCATTTGACAACCTATACATTGTTGTCAACCTCTTTTTTTATAACTTATAAGATTCTAGTAAACTTGGAGATTTTGTTTGGCCAACGATTTCTTGAATGTCTTTGATGGTTGACTACAAGATCTCTATTGGTCTTGCCAAGAAGCTGCATAAGACATTAAAATAGAACCTCTTGGAGGGTGGTTAGTACTTTTCATGTATCTCCGCATCCTAATTTCATACTTGTTCTATGTTTAAGAGGCGGCACTTTCATACTATTTCAAAAACAAAAAAAAACCTTCACTTTCATACGAATGAAGCACCTATTTCTTAAATTATTTGTTTCTTCTGGTAGATAGTGTTGCCATTTTTCTTATGAAAGAACTTTTTGATTGACTGTTGCCTACAAAAAACATGTCAAGTATTTGGGTGTACGATGCCTCTATTACGGCTACCGGATCTCTGCTCGGCTGATTATCTTGATATATTTAAGACAGGTTAGGAATTCAGCTTGTTCACCTATGTAAGTTAAGTGGCAGAAATAAGGTTTCTTCTTTTCTGTACTTGACTTGCTAGGAAAGAAAAGGATGATGGATCCAAGATTATTTTCCCTTTTATTCTATCTGTGTTGTTTTGTTGTGGCCGTGACTCATAAATGTCACATTCTGACTTCTTTTTCCTCTTCCAGTCTCAGGTGATCCTGAGAAGCTGGTTCCCATGGGCGACAAAAGTAATGTTGGTGGCTGGCATGAAATTCAGTTCTCTGGAGGAAGGAATGCTCCAACTAAGTTTGATCTGACCCTTCTATGGGTCAAAAATTCTACGCAATCTTCTGGCCGCGTAGGCGTAGGTGAACAAACTGAGAAATATCTTGTTAAACTAAGAACTGATATCGACAGAGTAACTCCAAAAGTAGAAAGAGTTTTGGCGAAGCTTCCTTCTTGGTGTTCCTTATTCGGGAAATCAACTTCTCCCTTTACAATGGCATTCTTGACTGGCCTTCCCATTGATCTATAGAACAACATATGAAGTCATGTAAGACATTAAATATTGCAAAGGGATACTAATGTCTATAACATGCACTACAGGTGACTATACGGTGTTAACAATAGGAAATTAGTTTCTTTTTTCTTGTCTTTTATGATTGTGCATAATATTTATATAGTGGATGGATGCTGGGATGTGCATGCTTGTTCACCTGAAATAGTCATATTCGTCAAGGTCTTAATTTCTAGAAAGTTACATGAGAGGATCTATCTTTTTTATTATATGATTGATCATTTTGAGTTGAACGTTAGACATCTTTGTTATTATATAGAGTGGTCAGTATTGTTAACAAAGTTCGATATAACTGAACGTTAGACTCCTTTTACTTTGTATTTTTGGGTCTTAAAGACCAGTGTCTGGATTTTTATTAGTACTCTGGAATCTGCTTGCATTCTATGGCAAATGTGACACACAAACGCACGACGAAGAAAATTCAACGCCAAACATAAACGCATGGCCGCTGAATTACAGATTCAGCTCATGAAGCGGGTTTGTTCTCCTTAATTATTTTCAGAAAAAATATATAAGTTCAGATAAAATAAGAAAAGTTTAGAAAAAATAAGAAAAGTTCAGAAAAAGTAAGATTATTATGTGAAGTTGAGAAAAATAAGTTAAAATAATTGAAGTTAAGCTATCAATACAACATGCACAAAAAAAAAAAACTGAAGTTTTAAAAAATAAGTAAAGATTATAAAGCTTAGTAAAAAAAAGAAAAATCCAAAAAAAAGTATAAGATAAGATAAAGAAAAATAAGCTGAAAAGAACACTTTCTGTCATTAGTCTTGTGTTTTGCTCTCGTCTGATAACTACGAGAACGCCTCATTGTGCCCACTGGCTTACCAAGGAAGGCTTTTGCCTCACTTTTTTCTATGAGTGTTAGATCATACTACAATATGCTAAATCATATATTGTAAATGAATGCATCGGCTTTTCCTTTCTGCAGGAGGCATTAACAAACACCAATAAGTAAGCTCCTAGGTTCCCCTCACTGCTACATGGGGAGATTGACCTTCCTTTCAAGACACAAGCAACTCTCATTCAATTTCTTTAGGCAATGTCTCGTTAGTGCATTTGCTATATATATCCATGTCGATGTATGTGAATATATTCAAATTTGGATTGTACTCCGTATGTTTTTACACATGAGAATTTAAATCAATTGATAGAGTTGTTTGTTATAACTAATATTTTGCTTGGTGAGGAGAATTAAAGACACGAGATGGTTACCTATTTGTGTAGATTTTACTATATTCTAATTTTGAGGTTTACATACTTTAATTATTCCCCTTTTTGACTCAAAAGTGCATATCTTTGTTAAATATGCATATATTATTTTAAAATCAAAATATTAACATAACATTGCAAATTTAGAAAGCGTTGTCGTAGACTCGTAGGTGTTCTATTCCTTTCACAATATGAGGAACATGTTGGCTCAATAATTGAAGTTTAACATATCTAAAACTGTCACAAGTTTGAATTCCATATTCCATTACCTTGCCGTACAGTTCCATCAATCCATTGTACCACATAAAAAACTTATCTTGTCACATTAACTTCATTTATAATACGGCTACCGGAGGTCCACTGCACTTTTTTTTTTTTTTTCAGCTGCTACCATTGATTCTGGGTAAACCCCCGGTAAAATAGTTGAAGTATTACATTTCAGTTTTTATCTTTCACAAACTTAAACCAGATGAACATAACATTCTGAACACAAATGAAAAGAACACTGCTCGCAACTTGTAATTTGCATGAAACCTGATCAAAAATATGCCAAGTGAACGTTTCCAGCCTGAAACGAAATTGGGACCATCTCAATGAGATTATTTTGTTCTTATGCCAATAAGTATATATCTTTTATACACTGTCTGAAAAAACAAAAACAAAAAACATTAATCTCAATAATAATAATTTTGTCAAATTCTGTAAGAAGAAGAGGTATGTCCCACCACCCTCTTACGTTCCGTATGCTTGTTGCCCCTTTCCATCTCTATTATACACTCCTTCCTCACTACTCGACACTTGACACCAAACTCTCTTATCATTTCCCTCCTTCCTCACCATTTCACCCTCTTAACTCTTTCTCCTCAATTTTCTTTCCTCCTCTTCCTTTGTCATCTCCCATGGTTACTGATCATTTCCAACCATGCCTTCCCTTCCAATCCCCAGGTAATCCATACAGTAAAATTCTCTACATTAATCACAAACTGTTCCTGACTCGAATTTTCCGTGTATTATCTTAGATTTCGACTCGAAAACAGTCTCTCTACTAATCATAACTCTGCTAGCTAGGCTGAATTCGCATTGGTTTATGTTGGTAGTAGCCTAGTAGTTGTTGATGATTTAGCTTTGTTTTTTCTAAAGCGAAACGTAAAGTATTAGGCTATTTTGGTTGTCCAGCTACTAGACATGCATGCATGCAAGAGTCAGAAAAACACCCTTTTCTGTACTTGAATTGGAAGTGTATAAAAATGTAACATGTGTAAACTGTGAATTGACTAACTTTATTTAATGTAACTGTAGGTTTTTGCAGACACTTTTCAGAAAGAAAGGAAGTGGGAATCCCGAGGAAACAGTAGGGAGAAACAACAACAACAGCAGCACCAGTAGCAGTTATGAGGATGAAAGTGTTAGCAGCAGAATGTTTCCAAGTACAAATACACCAACTGAGTGCTATGCATGCACTCAAGTGGGGGTCCCAGTGTTCCACTCCACTAGCTGTGACCGGGCCGGGCAACCTGAATGGGAAGCCTCGGCCGGGTCCTCACTCTACCCAATCCGAACCCGAACCCGACCTGGACCAAACCTATCGTCTCGCTCCTCAAGGCCCTCATTGGCCTGTGGGAAGCGGCACTATGGCCGACGTCCCATGGGCTTGTTTGGGCCGATAATGGACCCGAGGAGCGAGACGGTGAGGAAGTGGAACCGTGTTATCTTGATAGCACGTGGCGTGGCGCTGGCCGTTGATCCTGTCTTCTTCTATGCTCTGTCCATAGGGCGTGGTGGGTCGTGTCTTTACATGGATGGGGTTTTGGCTGCGGTTGTAACCCTCATTCGCACGTGTGTGGACGCTGTTCACCTTTGGCACGTGTGGCTCCAGTTCCAGCTCGCATACGTGTCACCGGAATCGTTGGTGGTCGGGTGTGGCAAACTCGTGTGGGACGCACGTGCCATTGCTGCCCATTATGTACGATCCTTCAAAGGTTTCTGGTTTGATCTTTACGTCATCCTTCCTATTCCGCAGGTATATTATATGTTACATCAACTGTTACGTTCATTATGTGACTTTTAGGTCCGCTAGTCCGTACTCATTCCAATTATTGCGTATCTAGCTTTAATCATGAATGTGGTAATTTAATTTGATTAGTTTTATCTCTTTCCTGTACCTACATAATTAGCTTAGGCATAGAATTGATATCCCCTTTCTGCTTGGATATTTGTAAGGATTAGTGAACTATAATATTCCCAATTTTGCTTGTTGTTTGGGAGCTTACGTTATTAGTACTACTTCACTATCAACTTAAGTATAGATGTGTTTCGTTAAACCTACTTTGTTGAAACGGCCAAGTCCATACGTATGTTTGATTGAGTTATTTCGAAGTGGATTTTTGTTTGCATTAGACAAGTTGTAAGTACAAGTTTGTACAATTGTCTGTATTATGTGATGTGTAAAGGCCAAGCTTAAAACTATAAATGAGCGAAGTTGCAAAGAGGGTGTCAAACAAGTTTTTTCTTACCCTACCACACAGTTGATGGTTGACACTGGCTGCGGTTAACAGGTGGTCCAAACTACAAAGGGTGGGGCTATTAATGTATTAAAGAATCTTAACCAAGTCAGTTGAGGTGGTTTCTGCACTATGTACTGATGTGCAGACCCTGTTCATATATAGCCTACAACCGTAACAAATGCCTTCTGCTCTGTCAAAAGTTGGAGATGTCAGATTAACTTTGCCCAATTTGAAAACACCACATTCAGCAACTCCTAAAATTTAGATTCTCAACTAAAATCCTCATCTTTTTAAGGAGATATAATCTGTCATTTTTTGTTTTGTTAGATTTGCGGCCTTTAATTTTGATGTATTCTTCGAAGCTTTTTCTTCATCTCAGGTTGATATACAGTATATGATTTACACACGAAAGGCTGATGTTTCACTTCAAATGGTTATCTGATGCTTAGCAAATATTGATTTAAGTTCTGAAAAATCAAAATTATGTGGAATACTTACGAGTTTTGGACTACAATTCGAATGTTGTATTTTTATTTTTCCAGAATGGACCAATTAATCCAACTGTATGTCATACTCTAATGGATCATGATATGGAGCAATTTTTTTTTTTTTTTTTTTAAGGATATGGAGCTAATTAATTGCTTTCATTCTAAGACTTTTTATGGCTGCTAATGAATGGTTTCATATGTAATTTTCATGTCCAAGTCATACAAATGAATAGCCAACTGTTTTAGATGCTTTCAGTCATTCTGACAAGGGTGTGTTTAAATGCTCTAAAGTATGTTTGCAAACACTTAGATAAATCCTGCATCTGCATATGAGTTTGGATGTTTAGCCAAAAAGAGGAAAAAAAGTACTGCTTAGTCCCCGTGCTTCTACATGACTGAAGCAGTTTCCTCACTTGCTTGGTTGCTTAAAATTTGGTCAAGCGTACTTCCTATTTAATTGCAGAAGATATGTCCGTGTCACATACGCAGTTCTAATGATGAAGTCTCAAAGTTACCTAAACATCATGTAGTAAGTATACTCGATAAGTTCCTTGGTCTGTTATCATGCTACATGGCGTTTTCTATAATCGATAGTGTATCACCTGTTGACTGTTGTAGTCTTAACCATGATCTTTGCCTTATATTTGCCGATACTGTCCTTTGATGCTCATATTTACATTAGCTTTGTGGAAGAGGTGAAAGTCAAATCTTAACAAAATTTACGGGTTTGTCTCAAGTCTTAACACAGCACCTTCATACCCCAACCAAAACAACAACTGAAAAAAAAAAAGGCAATAAAAAAAAAGAAGAAACAATGAAAAAGGCATAAATATAGAAGAATGCAGGAAAGGCTCGGAGATTTTTCACTTGTGAGAGATAAAAAGTCCGCTTGGTTCACCGTTAGTGCTGGCCTCACTAATGTTATTATATCAGACTATCATATTCACGAACCATTCCCAACACTTTTGTTTCCAGAACTTTGCTTAGTACAAGAATCTTATACAAGTGCCTTGAGGCAGCTTTGAGGTCTCTATATATACAGTACAAGGTTGAATGGAATTTTTGTTTTGTTTCCTAGTTTTGGTGTTTAGCTAAGTATACCGTTCGACTATGTCTTAGAAAATTAACCCAATATCTTCTATCATTTGGAAACCCGTAGTAAGGATGAGAAACATCGCTTGTCACTGCTGCTTCGCGTTATAAGGAGCCTTTGAGCTTTCCTTTGAACTAACTTGTTTGCAAATACAAAATAGCTTTTTCATTGTTCAGGCTCTAAGTAGAAGCGCTATACTGTAGTAAGATCCTTAAATTTAGGCAAAAAGTTCCTTCCCTTAGACATATTGCTAAGGAGGCAACCCATAGTAAATTAAATTTTCGTAAATGATTCATACTGTACTGCATAGTCTGCATGATATACTGAAGCAGTAATCATCCAATTGTATCTGAGATATCATCTAAATTTACTGGTGTGAATATATGCTGAAGTGCAATTGCGACCAAGGACTAATGTGGGAAATGTAACTACTCCTTGAAACAAAACTTGTATCACTGTCTATCATTATTAAACTTCTTCTACAACTGCAGGTCATATTCTGGTCTGTTGTACCAATGTTACTCAGACGTGATCAGATAAGAATTTTGATGACGATACTCCTGCTTATATTTCTGTTCCAGTTCCTACCCAAAGTTTACCATAGCATATCTTTGATGAGGAGAATGCAGAAGGTCACCGGATATATTTTTGGTACCATATGGTGGGGGTTTGGACTTAATCTCATAGCTTACTTTATAGCTTCTCATGTAAGTCACTGTTGACTATGTCTCTGCAGTTATATTCCCTTTTAGAAGACTGATAAGAAACTCTATCACATTCACAAATCCATTTTCCCCTCAGGTTGTTGGAGGATGTTGGTACGTTCTTGCAATACAACGCGTTGCAGCCTGCCTAGCACAACAATGCAGAAATAGGAAGTGCACTGTTTCTTTGTCTTGCTCAAAGGGCGTCTGCTATCATTTTTTACAACAAGCAAGCAAAATAGCAAGATGTGACGCCAACTCGACAGTCACACGAAATTCATTTTGCTTTGATGATAATGGCCCTTTCAGTTATGGGATCTATAGTTCCGCTCTTCCTGTCATTTCCAGCAATGCCATCACTATAAAGATCCTTTATCCAATATCATGGGGTTTATTCCAGCTCAGGTAATGTTGCGCCAAATCTAAGTAATCCCAACATTAAGGCTCATGGAGGGAGAAACAAATCGGATGTGGGATCCTTTATAAAAAAAAAATTTAATACAGCTTTTTTAGGGTATATCGGACCTGACAAAACAACTTCTTGTAGGGGTTGTACCAGTGCTCCATGAGTACTTGGTTTAGATATAGCTGGATAAGTGCTATTTACATTCGAGGAGCAGTTAACGTCCTAAAATCTAAAGGCTAAAACTTCAAACTCTGTTTTTCTGTATGCTTAACAAATACGGAGTAACAATTAGTTAAATTTGTAATTGCTGTCAGATAGTCTCGAATAAATTTGTTATCGTATACTCATAAATATGTTTTATTTTTCTGGGTGTGTTTCCAAGTCGATGTCTAAAAGAGAACATCACATGCCAGTTGACATCTTTTCATAAGTCACCTATTTGTCTAGACTAGATTTCTCATGTAGAGGACTCGAATACTTTCCATATGAACTCTTTTTGTGTACCATGGTATCAGCACTTTTGGCAATAATCTCACTCCAACAAGCCAGTGGGCAGAAGTGTTCTTCTGCATGTGTCTTGTACTCGGTGGTCTAATGCTTTTCACCTTACTAATTGGAAACATCCAGGTCAGTTTGCGATTCATTCTTTCCAAGCTTTTTAATCGACAGTTCTCTTCATTTTGAAGTATAGCCTTATTACTATGGCAATTGTCTTAAATGACGGCTGTGAATTCTATCCACCAGGTGTTTCTGCACACTGTAATGGCAAAGAAGAGAAAAATGCAGTTGAGATGTCGAGATATGGAATGGTGGATGAGGCGGAGACAGTTACCATCTCGCCTGAGGCATAGAGTCCGTCACTATGAACGGCAGAGCTGGCTGACCACTGGTGGTGTTGATGAAATGGAATTAATTAAAGACTTGCCAGAGGGGCTTCGGCGAGACATCAAGCGCTATCTTTGCCTTGATCTCATCAAAAAGGTGACATCGCCAACACAATATGAAAATTCAGAATTGTTAAGGTCTCTTTTGTATCCTTGATAAAGAAGCTAAGCTAAGAGAAGCGAAATGTTTCCTCCTCTTCAACCTCTCTGTTTAAGCAAAGTAAAAATTTAATTATATGCGATTCACTCATTCACCGTGACTAACAGAGACTCTTGCTTTGTTTTGAGGGCCTTCAGTCTTATCTAGATTTTATATGCTGTTCCTCCAACTAATGGAATGGGGGTGATGGTCGAGTGAGGCTTTCGTCACTTAGCCTATAAACTTAAGCTTTCTGTTCAGTTCGATCCTCTAGATCTGTCTGCCTTAAATCGTTTACACAGTTGTCTTACGTTATAGTCTTCTTTATGACACTTTTGACATGCTTTATTTCTGTTTACGATGAGCAGGTTCCTCTATTTCACTGCTTAGATGAGCTTATCCTTGACAACATCTGTGACAGAGTCAAACCATTGATTTATTGCAAAGAAGAAAAGGTACATATATAGCACTATTGAATCATAAATAATAAGTAATTTCTGAAACAGCAAAGTTGTACCGTTGTTAATGCCTTGTGGTCGTTCCATTTCGCATTAGATCTTGAGGGAAGGAGATCCTGTGCAAAGGATGGTGTTCATTATTCGCGGGAGAGTAAAAAGCAACCAAAGCCTAAGCAAAGGCATGGTAGCTACAGACATTCTTGAACCTGGTGCCTTTCTAGGTGATGAGCTCTTGTCTTGGTGTCTTAGGAGACCATTCATCCATCGGCTTCCCGCTTCTTCAGCAACCTTTGTTTGTCTTGAATCAACTGAAGCATTTGGCCTTGATGCATATGATCTTCGTTACATTACTGAACACTTCCGCTACAAATTTGCAAATGAAAACCTTAAACGGACGTTGAGGTACCATTCTTCAAATTGGAGGACATGGGCAGCCGTGAACATACAATTTGCTTGGCGGCGTTATATGAAGAGGACTAGAGGTTCATTGACCCATATAACGTCCCAGAATGGCGATACTGAAAAGCGGCTCCTTCAGTTTGCTGCTATGTTCATGTCATTTAGGCCACATGATCATCTTGACTAGAAGATACCAAGAAATTTGGATTCTGATAGTTGGGGTATATTAACAAGTTAAGAGATAATGTGTTGACACAAACATGTTATTCCTACATCTTAATACACTCTTAAAATTTTATGTATTTTCATATTGTTCAAAAAGTCTTGGGAGAGACCGGTCTTTTCTAATAATTTGTGCATATAATTGGAGTCACTCATTGTTTTCAAATAATTCTTATTATAACACATTCAACATAAGTGTGGGGGCATTGATGAATTATGTGCCTTGTTGATTAATAAGCGTCAACCGTGAGGCTCAATGCAGCCTAAGAACATCACATCGAGCATCGTCATCTACTCTTACTATATTGGAGTAAGGAAAGTAATAGTAAGATATTCAATCAACATTATCAACAATTATGTGTCTAATCAATTTTGTGAAGCTGCCTAGTAGTGATTAGATTGCACCCTATTGCATGTTCTTTCTTCCCCTTCTTTTTGGTGTTCTACTTGCAACTAGGAATTAAGAAGTGATAGCGAGGGATATGTAGTTCTAGCAAGCCTTTACAGCAAAATTTATCCTGATTTGGTTATTTACTAACGAAGTGATTTGGCATCTAAGCTAACCGGCCAGTATGGAACCCTAACCATGAATGCTAGACTGTTAATTATAAAATCTTAATCTATATTAACTTGTTATTCCAAAGAAAAGCATATTGATGAGACTAATAGTCCAGGACCAGATGGGTTCTCCTCTGGCTTTTTCAAGCAAAGTTGGAGTCTAGTTTGCTCTGACCTTAGTGCTGCTGTTAGAGCTTTCTTTCATTATGGGAAGTTGTTGCATCAAGTCAATGCTACAGTTGTTACCTTGAACCCAAAGATTGCTTTCCTGAGTCTGTAATGGACTTTAGGCTATTTCTTGTTGTTCTACCATTTATAAGGTGATCAGCAAGATCATTGTTGCTGGGCTCAAGAAAGTCTTGCATGTTCTTGTTGGTATGGAACAGTCAGCTTTCATTGCTGATAGGAACCTTTTTTATAATGCTTTGTTATCCCATGAGCTTGTACAAGGTTATGATAGGAAAGGGGTTTCTCCTAGATGTCTTATTAAAGTGGACATTAGGAAAGCCTTTGATTATGTGAATTGGCAATTCCTTGAGAGTGCTTTGCTGAGCGCTTTGCTGAGCTATGGGTTTCCTGTGCAGTTTGTTAGTTGGATTATGTGTTGTGTTACAGGGGCTAAGTTCTCAGTCAAGATCAATGGGGAGGTTCATGGCTACTTCCCTGGAAAAAGGGGGCTCAGGCAGGGGGACCCTCTTTCCTCATATCCTTTTGTTATCTGCATTGAAGTATTATCTAGGATGCTTAGACCTATGAGGTATCTGAGGGATTCTTCTGCTCTTCCTAAATGTTCTAGGCTTAACATTAATCATCTAGTTTTTGCAGACGACTTATTGGTTTTTGTGAGAGGGGATTGTCCATCAGTGCAAGCTGTTGCTACCACTTTGATAATTTTGCTGCTTTTTCAGGACTGCAGGCTACCTTCTAAAACCAATATTTATTTTGGTGGAGTATCGAGGGAATTAAAGGAGATGATTCTTAGAGCTACTCATTTTACTGAATTTCCTTTTAAGTACTTGGGTTTGCCTCTAAACTCCTCTAGGCTTACTGTTTCTATGATGCACTCTTTATTAAACAAAATTAAAGCTAAACTGAATTATTGGGCTACATGTTACTTATCATATACTGGAAAAGTCCAATTGTTGAACTCTGTAATTTTCGTGATTGAGAATTTTTGGTGCACTGGTCTGCTCCTCCCTAAGAGTGTCATCAAGAGTATAAATAAGATCTGCAGGGCATTCTTTTGGGGTCATAAGGGGGATGGACATAAGATGGTCTTTTTTAGTTGGGCTGCTGTTTGTCAAGACATGGCTTCTGGTGGTATGGGCACCAAGGAACTATAAAGCTGGAACAAGTCTCTGCAACTGAAGCTGTTTGGAAGTTGACCAATAATCAGGCTGGCATTTGGTGCAAATGGATTGACTCTATCTTTTAAGGGTAGTAATTGCTGGGAGGTCCAACCTTAATCAATTGCTTCCTCGGTCTGGAGGTGTATTCTGCAGATTAGGGATGAGTTCATCGTTGTTGTTGGTGGTATTGAAGCTGCTCGAGGAGCTCTTCATATTTGTAGCAAGGCTGGAAAGTTGAATCTTCATAAAATTTATGAGATTTTCAAGGGTACAAGTCTTAGGCAGTATTGGTGCAAGACTGTTTGGGATAGTTAAGATGTGCCTAAGCATTCAATAATAGCTTGTTTAGCTATTCATAACAAGCTTTCAACAATGGGTAATTTGATCTGCAGGGGTCTAGCTATAGTTAACAGATGCTATCTCTATGGTTGTGATTCAGAGTCTGCAAAGCATCTGTTTTTCAGTTGCTCGTTTTCTAAAGCTGTTTGGGGGAGGATTTTGCATTGGACTGGTAACTTGAGGTCTGTTTACAGTTCGGTGCAGGAGCTTAAATGGCAGAAGAAGTATGATAGAGGTCGTGCTTGGAGGAAGAAATGGCTTAGGTGCAGTTTATTAGCTACTATGTATGATTTATGGCTTGAGCTTAATGCTAGAGTCTTTCAGGATACTAGTAGATCTATTGCTCAGATTGTCAAACACATTCAATTCCTATATCAACCTACTTGATGGATGATTTTTCATTTTTTGTAATTAACCATTAAATTACTAATGTATTTCATAATAGGTTAACTATTTCTTATTAGTGGATTTTTAGATGATGTAACACAAGACACTTCGTACCCAACTAAAGAAATTAGAAACATCATTTTATCTCTTTCTAATCTATTTCCAAAAATCAATTGGTAAGATTGATTTACATTTCCAGTTTATTTATCTTCGTCTCTTTTGCAAATTATGTGCACCAATTTTAGTTTTTTTAATATCAATTAGACTCCATGTCATGTGTTTTCATTATTTAAAGTTTAATTTGGTGGCTAATTTTTAAGTAGAAATTTTTCAATACACTTTGATTATATGAAACCCAGAATTTGATAGACATGTTCATGTCTAAACTTTCTTTATTTTATATTTAATTTAATCTTTAATCTTTGTTTCCTTTTGCTACTCTACTTTTTAGTATTCAAGTATTGAAAAGGATGAAAGTTGAAAGTCTTTGTCATGCCTAAATCCTTATGCCTTTTATGATATATTATAAATCTTCAATTTACATGAAATGTGATATCTATAGTTTTTATTTGAAAATTGTAACCTCATCACTATCTCAATATTTTTTACTTAATTGAAGGGTAAAATCATGTTAAAATTTTAACTTTACTTTCTTCTCAAGTTATCATGTTCTTCAAAAGTTGCGAATTGGATATCTAATTATTCAAATTTACAGCTAGATTTATTTTAAACATTTTATAGGGCAATGCGAGTGCTGATTACTAATTAGCACTAAAGTGTATCATGTGTGGTAATATATATTATTGGAGTTACATTTATTTTGTATTTCTAATACGGTGTATGATTAAATTAAATGGAAAATTAATATTCAAAATCATTATTTAATTACTTCAATGGTTTTTTTAGTTTAATATTTTGATATTTACTTTGAAATTCATGTTTATTAGTATTTTAATTTACTAAAATTCATGTTTATGTGTTAATACAATGTTAAATATATATTTTTTTTTGGTTTTGTTATTTGTTGTACCTAAAACCGGCTACTGAAGATATAAATCACTATTATTATGTGATTTTAGTAAGTATTTTGAGTTATTCTTAGGTTGTAGATAGATAAACTCATCAATTTGCTTATGAAAACATATATACATCATTGGAAAAAATTGTTTAATATAATAAGGTGTATAGATATTTTATTTATTAAAATATTTAATACTCATATTAACCCATGCATTGCATGGGGTTAAAACACTAGTTTCATTAATACATGTGTTTTTATACACCCTTGATAATGGCTTGAAGGGACAAAATTATAAAAAAATTCAATTAATGATTCGACATATCGATTAAAATATTTACTCATATTCTAAATCCATTTGGTTAATGTAATGCTCGTATGTCCCTTCAAGCTGGAGTAGTAAAATGTGAATGCTCAACTATTGATACTTATTTTAATTTAATTAAATTTATTTTCATCAAATTGAACAAAACTGAATTTATTTTAGCTTGTTATAATTGAGTATATTTGATTTAAGTTAAAATAGGGCCCTATTTGGTTCAACTTTAACACAATATTTAATAATAACGCGAGTTCGATTTGGTGAAGATCACTTTTAATTAGAAAAATCAGTAATTCCAAAGAATATATATGAGAGGGAATTAGTAAAGACTAAAGACCAATTTTGATTAGTAAAAATAAGTTTTGACTAGTAAAGATAAGTAAAAACACAAATCATTAGGAAAAACCATCTACTTTTTTGATAAATGTTAATAAACTCCATGCAAGCCCAATTTAAGTCATAGATTGGGAGAGACTGTCTGGCCCAATTTTATCTTAAAAGTAGATCAAGCCATTTTCACCCAATAAAGTCATATCAATCTACAATTCAATTTGGGCTTGTAGGGAGTTTGAGAAAATTTAGATTACAAAGTTTTTTTTTTTAGGAAGATTAGAAAGACTTGGTATACTTTTATACTAAAAGTAAACGGTCTTTTCTAATAATTTTTGCAGATTTATATGCTTTTTGTTGGACTTTCGAAAGTGAAAATAAGTTGAGACGAGACCAAAAAAGTTGAATGAATGTGGGCCTAGGTGGGAGGAAATAACTTGGTTGGGCTGGGCTCATATAGGCATCCGAGTGAGTCCATAAAGGTAGGGGTGAATCTGAAATTGGGCAGAGTAAAAGAATAAAATGCGCCCCGCCAAATAAACAAAATTTAAAATCACTGATCATCACCAATAGAAAATCACTGATAATTCTCCATTTTGTCTCTCCTCCAGTCTTCGCTCTCTGCCATGGCTCAAACACTAGCTTTTCTTCCTCTATCTGCTCTACTTTCTCCTCCGAAACCTCTCGGTGACGAAATCTTGAGCTCGAAAGTCTTCTGATCGACAAATTATACTCCGTCGTCTTTCGTCATGCTATTCATGTTGCTTATGCACATTGTTCTGTTACTACTCGTCCTAGCTACGGAGATATCGATGTTCAACTTTCGGAGGTAAACGATTTCAAATTTAGTGCAAGTTTTCAATATATTTTTGCTGCAAGTTTTGTTGTTTTTGGAGTTGAGAATTGCGATCATATTTACGTGTTGATTTAATTGATGTTTTGAATTTCGTGATTTTACTAAAATGCAGAAGTCAGGAGCTGGTTCCGGCACGTCGAAGACGCTGTCAATTTCTTCTTTGCGCTCTCCGTCTTCCAATTCTTTAAGCTTCGCGACTCTTGAACTCACCACTGGTTTTTTTTCTACATTTCATCGCTAAATTTTGTAGAATTATGTTATTTTGTTGTTACATTTGTTCTTAATTTAATATTGATCGATTTTCATATAAATTGGTGAAGGAACAAGCTTATGTGAGAACTGACCTTGGTTTGGCAGTAATTTTCGCGTAATTTCTCTGTTAATTTGCCGCGCTTAGATTAATTATAATGTTCATGAAATTATGGCTTGTGAAACTTGAATTTATTCGTTATTATTTGTTAAAACTTCCAGAATTGTTGTGATTTGTGAATTTAAGATCACTTTAAAGCTGAATTGTTATGATTTGGCTGCAATTTCGTAAAATCTCGCCGTAATCCTTGAAAATAAAGTGTTTGCTTAAAAATTGTTGTAATTGTGTTTTGTTTTGGCTAAAATTTCCAACTAATACTTGGCAAGCAAGACAATTAAGGTTTTTCAAAACAAACTTCATACTAACTAGAGAGTGTACAAATTCAACCACTAGAATCGTTGTAAAAAGAGTCACAATTACTAGCACTTGCCTTTTTACCCATATATAATCCAATCAATCCTCAATTAAATGGTTTGTCGTGTTAAGTTCGTGTTATAAGTTATCCAAATCCAATTTAACTAAGTTCGTCTCAAGTTCACGTTAACTCCAATTAATAAAAGGAAAATTTGATGGGAATAATCCAAAGTTTGGGCGCTTCGTTTTTAATAGTCCCAACTTTGCCTCATTTTTGCAGAGAATGGTCCCATTTCATCCGAACATAGTAACCGAACCTCTTTTTCGCCCAAACCACCCATTAACCAACTCTTACACCCCCTAACCTCCAACATCACCACACCTAACCCCCAAACACTCAAATCACGCCCAACAATCAACATTAAACCACGTCTTCCTTACAAGATCTCTCAATTTCTCTCTTCACTTCGACTTCGTTAATGATGATATTTATGTATTAAGGTGTTTTGTGTCGTGTATTTTGGTATTTGATGGTTTATGAGGTGTGTTTGGGATGAGTTTGGGTGGTTGGTTGGTGGTTTGGGTGAAAAAAGAGGTTCAACAACTAGGTTGAGATATTCGGGACCACTAGCAGAAATTGGGAGGCAAAATTGGGATTATCTAGGAATAATCCAAAGTTGGGACTATTAAAAAAGAACCGCCAAAACTTCGGATTATTCCCATCAATTTTTCCTTAATAAAATGGGGTCAGAAATATAAATTCGATGTTCAATTAAACGAGTTGTCGCGTCAAGTTCGTGTCATAACTTATAAGTTGCCGCTTCTACCCAATTCAATTAATGTCGTATCAAGTTCATGTCAACCTAACTAATAAAACGGGTCAACCATATCAACCTAAACCCGCTAAACTTGTGTCACATCCGTTATCATGCCGTGTCAACTTTTACCGGCTCTAGTTATAACTTATAAGTTGTCGATTCAAACCCAATCCAGTTAATTTCGTGTCAGGTTCACGCCAACCCAATCAACAAAACGGGTCAACAGTGCAACCTAAACGGCTAAATCGCTGAATTTGTGTCTTATCGATTATCGTGTCGTGTCAACTTTTACCCGCTCTAATCACTACTTCCTCTCGTGTCAAGTTTGCGTCAACCCAATCAACAAAACGGGTCAAAAATACCAACCTAAACAGCTAAACCGCTAAACTTATATCGTAGTATCCATTATCGTGTCGTGTCAACTTTCACCAGCTCTAGTTACGACCAGTAGAGAGTGTTGAAGCAGTAGAGTGATTGTGTAAATCCAGACACAATTACCAGAATTTGCCCTTTCCACTCTCATCTACACGACCTGAGCAAAACACCATAAAAAAAGAGAGAAAAATGGCTTCAGGGTGGGGAATCACAGGCAACAAAGGCAGGTGCTATGACTTTTGGATCGACTTCAGTGAGTGTATGTCTCGTTGCAGAGAACCCAAGGACTGTTCTCTTCTTCGTGAGGATTATCTTGAGTGTCTTCACCATTCCAAAGAGGTTTCTTTTATGTTTTAATGTTATATTTATGTCATTTTTATGTAAAGATTGGATCTTTATGATTTTATATCGTTGTTTTTATGTAATACCCAATACCCAGTTTCCTGATCTTTGATTTGTGTATGAATGTGGAGTCTTTTTGTGGTGTAATTGGGTTTTGGTGTTTTGGACTTTTGGTAGTTTGGGATGTTTGTTTGGTTCAATGTGTTGGTGATAGTGTTGCTGTATTTGGGTGTGTGAAGGAAAGTTGATTAGCTGAGTAGAAATGGGGGTTAGGAGCTTGAGGATGTGGTAGACCCTGAAATTTTTCAGCTTGAGGATATTGTATTGGAGGAAGAATGGCGATTCTCGATACTCGGGTTAATATGTTATGCAAAGGATGGCTCAAATTTAGGTGGATGAAATGTGGTATTGTAATGGTGATAGACCCTGGCTTTTTTTCAGCTTGAGGATATTATATTTGAGAAAGAATGGAGATTTTCGGAATTTGGTTGATATGTTATGCAAAGGAGCCAATATTGAGCTTTTTGGGGTCAAGTTAGGTGGATGAATTGTGGCATTGTGAATGTGGCAGGTGTTCAGTTTTCTGATTGGGGATATTGTATTAGAGAAAAAGGGGGATTTTTGGTATCAATTCTGTATGTTAAGCAAAGAAACCAATATTGAGATTTCTGGCTCAAGTTTAGGTGGATGAAATTAGGTATTGTGACTGTGCTAGGCCCTGACTTGTTTTCAACTTGGGGATATTGTAGTAGAGAAGTATGGATTTTCGATGTCGGGTTGATATAGTGAAATGGAACCAATATTAAGATCTCCGGGGCAATTTTTTGGCATTAGAAGAAGTATGCTTTTGTTGTTTATAAATTTAGGGTCGGATACTTCACATGTTCTACGTATTAGTCTGCGTCTAATTTTCACGGCAGAGTATTGGGTTGATTAATGCAACAACTCGGATTTAGTTGGTGGATGTATAATTCAAGATTTATTTGGGGGTTTGGGGTCGTTGATGATGTTTGCACGTAACAGACTTATTTGCTGGTGTCTTTCTTAATGTAGCTGAATTTATTATGTCTTGACCTAGTCATCGCGTTTGTAAGATTCATCGGTACAGGAAACCCAAATAAATTCTGGGAATGCAATAAGAAGTGTGTGGTTTTTCTAGCTTGGTAGAGTTAGTGGATCAAACAATGTTTAAGGGCCATGGTCATAAGGATCGCGAGTCTGCAAACATCTGGAGGGCCCTTTTTCAGGGTTGGGGAGTTGGGGGGGGGGGGATGGTGTCTACGGAAAGTATTTTTTCTGAAACATAGTTTATACTTAGTTTGAAGGGAAACAAACATTGTGGTAGAGATTGATAGGCTTAGTTATAAAGTTGTGGCTGACGATTCTGGAAATGAGGCGAAGAGATGGAAGAGAAACAGAGGAATATTGGAATTGGGATTTTGGTAGACCACAGATTAGCTGATACTGATTTTAGGAATATCATACCTCTATTAGCTGATTACTAACGGGCTTGCTTTACATCAAGCTGCCTCTGTGGTAAGTCTAATTTTCATGTGGTTGATCATATCAGTGTGGTACACTGCTCGAGGCTGGCTGGCTTTCCTCATTAAGAAGTTAAAGGTCTGAGGGTTAAGTTTCTGAATAATAAACTGTTTCACTAATAAATTGGATGATTAATCTTGAAGTTGAATACAGTTTGGCGAGATTGGGGTTTTGCTATAATGTGAGTGGGAATGTGGGATTAGGAATAATCTAGCCTACTTTCCAAGAGATACCGTGACTTTTGCCCCATTGTGGTATTTTTACTCATAGTATGTGCTTTCGTTGGCATAGTTGGCTGGTAAATATTTTACTTACCAATTTATTTGTAACGAGCGGGAAGCTAGGCTTATATTTGGCTACTTGTCCACAACTTAGACATGCTCATACAGTCATACCTAGAACCAGTGTGATGCCTAGATGATGTTTGCATGTAACAGACTTCAAACTCAAGTGTCCTTCGTGTACGTGATGAGGGGATCTTGTTTAATTGTAACTATAGATAGCATACCTCACGATTGTTGGTCGGGAATCATAAAAGAAGACATATTAGGTACTATTTATGTCGCTAATTGGTGGACATTTGGAAACTTAGATGAAATTTTTAGCAAAAGGTACTTTAAGGGTTGCTTTTGCAGCTGCTAGTGATGACTTGTTCTGCCTATCTTTGGAGCCTGATCACCATATTTATTTCAATCCTCAATGAAACTTCAGGCTCGTTCATGTATGTTTTTCCTTCTATTATAACTTTATAAGTTCTCGTGGATAGTGTCACTTGCTAAAAATCTCCTTTTGTCGAATGAATATTAGGACAATTCCTGGAAAACAATTTTTATGTGTCGGGCAAAACTTCAAAGTGGTACAGCACAGCCCCCACCTCCCCACCCCACTGCGCCCCAATGTGATATTCTGAAAAGTAAATGAAAGAAGGATATCTTATAGTTAGACCTTACGATTGAAGAGGCAAGTAGATACTAATGAGATATGATATATAACCAGACAGGCGGAGAGTCAGCAAAAGGTCATCAAAAGCTATTAGAGTGCCTGCTCTGTCATACAGTTTAGAAGTTCATCAACATTCTGAATCATAGTTTTTGGCTAGGCCGTTTTTGAAATAATTGTTTTAAAGGTGTAGGGGATAATGACGAGTTGAGAACTCTGTGGTTTCTGTGAATCCTGTCTTGATTAGTGGCTGTAGTAGTCAATGTTCAGGGACCTGTTTTTGTGCTGACTATGGTCACAAAGGAGCCTGATGTCAGCTTCTTGAAATTTTAAAAGCTGGCAGTTATGTTCTTTCCTGGTAGGAACACGTAGAGACACAGGCACGTCATCCTGGTCTGGTGGAGATAGTGCTATTCAGTCACTAGGGTATCTTGTGGGGGGCTCCAACTTGTCTCAGTTATGTTCTCATAGTTCTTCACTGGTCACTCTTTGTAGCTTTATCTGGTCTTCCCCTTGGTATGTTGTGTCCCATCAATGCATGTAACTAAAGTGTAGTGTGAAAGACCAGTTGGTGGTTGGTTTCATGAATAGGCAGATAGCTTCTGTTCTAGGCAATAGACTGTGTTTGTGGTACTTATCAGTCAGCCCAGTTTATTTCAACATGATGGAAGTCAAACCTATTACGGGAGAAATACTTATGGCGAAGAAGACAATCTTAGTGTCAATTTTGGCTATTTAAAGGTGACCTGAACGTTTTAGAGCTATATTGAAATAGGAAGGGACTAGTCTGTTGAAAACTCGGAATTGATACGTTTGAACAAATGGGAGAGATGTACAATCCTCTTAAAAGTCATTGTGGACAATATAGGAACTTGCATTTGGTGCTGCACATTAGATCACACTTGGTGATTTTAAGTGGGAGGTGTATCAATATTGTATTAGGTGTTCTTCTGTTTCAGATCTATACGCAGGGCATCTCGTCAAATTTATAGCTGGAACTTGACCTAATTGCCCTAGGTATTTTTCTCAATCACATATAAAATGCCTGAAACAATAGTAGAAAGACCTCAACATTTTACTGTTATTTTGATCCATTAGGTGTTACTTGTTTATTATATATCTGATTGTTTCTGACCAGTATAGATATTCCTATCCTAGTGGTTTGCGTTGCTTTCATGTTTGGATTTTTGTACTAGCACAAACACGGAGTGGGAGTCTTCATGCTAAACATCCACTATGTTTGTGTTGTTCTATATATGATTTGTTGTAACCGGATCTCGTACCTGGTTCATTTCTTTCGGCGAGATTTTGGGAAATGATACATACAGTCCAAAGGATTCTTAAGACATACATGTGAGAGTGCATTTTATGTTTGGATGATGTCCTTATAATGCATTCTTTGGGTGGTTTTATTGCTAGCATATATTCTTTTGCTCTGAGACTTCTTCAACGATTGATAACCATTGAATTAATTTGCAGTTCCAAAGAAGGAACAGGGTTTACAAGGAAGAGCAACGTCAGATAAGAGCAGCCGCGAGGAAGGCCAAGGGTGAAGATGAGAATGAAAGTCATCATTGATACCAGCTACAATGTCCAACCCTTGTTTCCAGAATAAGAAATCTGTAACGTATCTTTGTATTTGAAGTAAACTGGCAATTCCTGTTGATTGTTGTGTTGTCACAATCATTTGCAAATTTACAGGGAGCTTTACATCAATATTTGCATTTGAGGTCAAATGCACTGTCTGGCTTTGAGAAGATGGTTTTCTTACACATCTTCTTTGATTTCTTTATTTGAAAGTGCACATGTTTGTAAGCATATCATAGTGCTTCCTTCTGTTACGTTATATCACCAATTTGCATTTCGTGTTTGTGGACTTGCAATAACACCAACTTTCCTGGGATAGTGAAGTGGAAGCAGCCACTTTGAACTTAGATTGCTGTTGTACTTAGTGCGAGAGTGACGAGGGGTATGAGGTCCTTGTAACGTATTCACTCTCGAGGTAGGCCTCTTTTTAGCATTACAACGTACTGAAACTGGTTCTTTATTGCTGAACTGAACCAACTTGTGTTGAAGTGAAATAAGTGAATGTAAGGAGCAATTGAGGTACAACATTGTCGTAGCTATTGGAATTCAAGGATGCTGTAGGTTTCAGGTTATAGCCTTATAGGGGAGCTTTTGTTTTGATCTTGGCTCCAGGCTTGTCGCTTTGTCAGAAAAGTTGTTAGTAAAGTTGAGTTTTTGTTTGGTTGAAGGCATGGTCGTTGTCGTAGGAGAGCTTTCATTTTGATCTCAGCTGGGGCATTTGAAGGCAGAACAATCTTATTATTTTAAATCTCAAAAGTTCATCCTTATATCTTAAGAACTCACAATTTCATTTTATAATCTCATACGTCTCACTAATATTCGACAAATATGAAAAAAAACACACCTACTATACATAGACATGGGCCTCCGTTATTTGCTTTGCATGTTGATACGCCCAACAGTCTAACACAACACTTAAAATAACTTTGAACACTTCAGAGCCTGAGATGTTGGAGGGCAGACGAGCCGTCGAGACCTTTGCCATAGAAGTAGGCTGCAAACTCTTTCACTGTGGTCTCGCGGTACCTCGGAGGATTTGAATTTGAGAGTAATTCTTTGATGGGCCCGTAAATTCTAGGTGAGGGCTGGTACCCGGTGGTGAAAAAGCTTGCCACTGATAGTCTGGGACCTTTGCTGTTTGCTAGTACTCTGTGCTCTGAGCTTTTGAATTTGTCATTTGTTATTAGCTGAAAGACATTACAAGTCAGGCGTTATTGCAACAAGCTATAGAGTTGAAGACTAAGATCTTGTTTTACTCGTATTTCATGAGTTTCAGCTCCTCATAGCCATTTCAACACTATAGTTTAGTTCCTGATATTTATTTCATCTCAGTGAGTTTCAGTTGAAGAAAAAATGCCTAAAGGCTAAGTCAAATAGAGAAAATCCAAATGCCATGTCTTGGCCTAGGTAATCAATTACCAGCTAGTTTTGAGAGAGACCGTCTACTTTTAATATAAAAGGAGACCAAGCCATGTTGGCCCAATAAAGACATATAAATTTACAACTAATTTGGACTTGTAAGAATCTTTAAAAAATTTACCTTGTAAACACTTGGTCTACTTTTATAATAAAAGTAGACGGTTTCTTCTAATAATTTGTGATCAATTACATGCCTTTGTGTGATTGTCTCGTTGAGAATCCAAAAAAGAAATATAATAGTAATCAAATACTTCGTACTATCCTAGTGAAAATAACAAATCAGGATGTCTACTTTAAATTGTATCAAAACCTCTAAGATTTGCGACCACGAATGCCATTCATATTGTAGACAACAAGAGGTGCAACATAAACGATGATGGAGATCGAGCCATATAGCTTACCTGTGTAAGGTCTCCTAAATTAATCACTAAAGTTCCAGGAGTGGGAGGAATATCACACCATTGATTGTGATGCAGAACTTGTAGTCCACCAATTTGGTCTTGCAACAACACAGTTAAGAAGTCATTATCTGCATGCTGGGATGTTCCCAGTGTCAATTCTGGTTGTGGACAAGCTGGATAGTAATGCCCCGCAACTTGGAGCCCCTCAGTACATCCTATCTCATTTAGATAGTTTCGCTGCAGTCCTAGTGCCTCTGATAATAGCTCAAACAGCATCTTCGCCAGCTCCATCACACGATTCGAGTACTCTATTAGTATCTCCCTAGATATCAATAACCAAATTGTAAATGGCATAACTCTAGTAACTAGTCTTCTTCTCTCGTTGAAGGGTTTACATACGTCGGAATGAACAATTAGTAATGTAAGAACTAAGAAATTTGAAGAAGTAAAAAGTTTATTTTCAACTGTACTTAATAATGTTGTGACTTGTGAGCACGAATAAGCTCAACCATGTGCGGATACTGAGGGTAGCATGGTGTAGCGGACACTACCCCATATTTTTATATTAATCGGTAGAAAAAATATAAAACTATTGGAACACTAATAAAATTACTACCCTATTTATAAATTGTGGATCCGCCTTCTAGTCCATGTAAAAGGATATGAGTTTAGGGAGTTTGGGGGAGGGTTGGGGAGCACAAACCTGCAAGGGGTAGGGAATTCTTCAGGTTTTGGAGGATTAGGAGCCATCATACAAGAAAAAGAGTCCCTCCAGTTTGTTGCCGGTGCACTATATAAATCGAAATTGCTGTTATAGTTGATCTTCCTATTCTCGTAATCTCTTGCGTGGTACCCTTTCTTCACCTCATCATCTTGCTCAAAAAACCCTTTGACACCATGCAACATTTCTTCCAAAACCATGTCTGGAATCCCATGGTTCACCACTTGGAAAAATCCCGACGTCTCACAGGCATCCCGGATCCTCTCAATCACGTCCTTCCTTTGATCTGGATCTTTTTCAGTGCTGCTTAAGTCTATGGTGGGAATGCTAATGCTTCCAGTGCTAGTTTTGGGAGCTGAAGGTTCATTAAGTGGATGAATGAAGATGGAGGGAATAGTTGAAACACCAGCGTCTACAAGTCCTTTGACACCTGTTTTTTTTTCGTCGAATGCCCTTAGCTGAGCTAGACGTTCACTGCTAACATAAACCATTTTTTACTTAGGGGTTAGCTTAGAGTTGGGAGTACGAGTTGCGTACGAGTTGCTTAAATAGCAAAACGAGAAGATAGATATAAAGGAATGTGGGTAGTGGGTAGAACAAGACAATGACAGTAATTTTAGGATAACTACGTAGTCGTTCATTGACAAGCCCAAAGGCGCATGATTCTTTTGTAACTATACAAATAAGTGGTTCAAATCTTTTGGAGTTTAGTACAAGGAAGTCGTATATGCAATCCTCATGGACCGACTGCAAAGATTGCACTTAGTTTCGATTAAGCTGGTTGGTTTAGACATCTCTAATCCTTGATGATTGATTGCCTATCCATTAAAAATCCGAATTGGAAAGAGATAAAGGGGGTGAGCTATGACTTATGAGTACATATTGATAGATTCACTTTTCTAGAAGTAAATCTTTGCCATTACCTCTAGCAATTTGGACTGTTTGATGTGGATATGTTAGCTTATTTGCGGTGGTAGTCGTACAGCAGTTACAGGAAGTCAAGATCTCGTGGAATCGAAATGTATCACGTATGACAGAGCTTTCAATATGTCTGAGTTCAAATAACATACGTCTTACACGTTTAAAGTTCAAGGCATCAGCGATAGCCATGGTCAGATGCAAAATTTTCAGAACATGGGTAGCGATTCTATTCTTTTGCTATAATTTTCTCTTCTTTCATAACTTTGGGAGTAGCTTATGTTGCCCGTCGCTACTATCCTCCCCTGGGGTTAGCTCAAATTGATGCATGTTTACAGGAGGATCATATAGTCATATAATCTATTTGCTGGAATGTGGCCTAGAAACTCTATGACCCTTAGAGCGGTAGTTATATAGTTGCAATACAACTCTCCGTGAAGAGTCTGAGATGATAGCTTTTTGCGAAGCTGGAAGCTTTGGCACACCTGCATAAACTTTTCTGATTATGCCTATGGCAGCAAGCAAAATTCGAGTGTGCTCAATACTAGCTATTGCAACTCATAACAATATTGGCCTTAGCTGTAGCACATGTAGGTGATATAAGATATAAATCAGGAATGTTATTATTGTACTAAGGTTATATAGTATATAGAATGTCAAGAATTAGGTAATTGGAGTCATTTCCAATTCTCAGTACTATATATCGAGGCATTGCCTCTTCAATAACATTACATCAACTATTTACTTATTTACAATCTTATTGAGGATGTAGGAAGAAAACACAGGATCAACCAGCTTAGCTTATTATTCTGCGGCTTGGTTCAAAACTCTTCAGGCATTTATGCTTCGCACTCGAAACAAAAACATCTTCGAAGAAATTGAACTAGACTTTGGCGATTCATCAAAGTCTGAAATTCAGTAGAGGAGATACGCCATCAAGTCCTTTCTTCTGGGCGTAGGTAACATATTCGCTCACTGTGATTTCTCTGTATCTCGGATGGTTAGTTTCTGAGAGCAGTTCTTTGATGGGTCCATAGCTTTTTGATGTAATCTGAAAAGTGGTACTGAAGAAGCATGCTACTGATATTCTTGGTCCAACTCTGTTTGCCAGTACCCTGTGCTCTATGCTTTTGAACTTGTCATTCGATATTAACTGAAATATATATACAACCAAAGCTATCAAATCAGCAGTAATGTCATAGATTTGGATACTATGAAATTTCCCATCAAATGCTGCTACGAGACGTTTCATATCATTATTTTCCTAGACAAGATATCCACAAAAACACATATCCTTTATAAATTAAAATCATAATACTAAGAATCTTAGGTGAACTGCAGTCTGCATACCATATAATGTTGCCTAAAATGCCATTAATGTACATGTAGGCTGTAGCTGTTTATAGCCAAAAATCTTCAGCTTTCTATAGTTCACATCAAATTTACTTTGCCACCTAGATTCAGGTGTTTTAGAAGAGAGGGGGGGAGAAGGGGGGGGGGGGGGGGACTTGCCTGCAGAAGATCTCCTATGTTGATCACTAGAGCTCCAGGCACGTGAGGAATATCAAACCACTGGTTTTCATGCAAAATTTGAAGGCCACCAATTTGATCTTGCAGTAAGACTGTTAAGAAACAATCATCGGCATGTTTTGAAGCGCCTAGAGTTAACTCAGGTTGCGGACAAGCCGGATAGTAATGGCATAGAACAGCCAGCCCCTCGCTACAGTCCATGTCGTTTAGATGGCTTGGTCGCAACCCGAGTGCCTCTGACAGTAGCTCCATCAACAACTTCCCCAGTCCTGTCACTTGCTCTGAGTACTCCATTATTATCTCCCTACATGTCAATTTACAGAACGATCAGTTATGACTTATCTGATCAATCAAACCCCATGTACTGTTGGATATTTTCATATGAAGTAAGTGTTTGTCCCACATTGGTGGGTGAAAGAGCATGTGTGTGGTTTATAAGGTTTGGATGGGTGTATGTGGGCTATTGTTGGTTTGGTTATATGATAATTATAATTATATCATATTTATAATCAAAGATAGCACTGTTATTAACTACCACACCAAAGGGTGCCACCAACAGTTGCAACCAACAGTTGCAAACTGTTATTAACTACCACACCAAAGGTTGCCACCAACAGGCA